>CP045899.1:23093564-23123065 GCA_013387185.1 Caligus rogercresseyi | reverse complement strand
CACTTTTTAAGCTCCATTATAGATTTTTATCTCTTGACTTATTGAGAAAAGTATTTCTAATTTGTTTATACAAAATGTGTCCAAGAACGAGCTACCAGTTTGATAATAACTAGAGACACAATTAAATCAAGTAGGAACATCGTTGATATATAGAAATATATTAAAACATGTTTTATTAGCTAAATGACAGTTTTATTCAATTTTATATATGTCAATGCTTATAATGAATAAACTTCTTAAAACATTGGAGTATTAAAAATCCTTAGAGTCTATTTATAGAGTAAAAGCCTTTATAAATGCCATCAAAGATTACTTTCTTACAAAAAAATTATGAAGAAAGGAAATTTACCATTATTTATCGTGTTGCCTTAAAGAATATTCTTAAAACGCCTCCGAGTAATATATTTTTCAGTTGGTATTTTTTTTTTTCCTTTGTCTTAATATCAAATGATGATACCATTTATCGGCAGAATTGATGGAAACAAAATAAGTATGCAATATTACTATGGCTTCCAAAGCGAGACCCTAATGCACCGAGACGATTGATTAATCTTAGGTAGTTGTGAATCTCTATGTATTCAAATAAATAATAATACTGGTCATAACTTTTTTTTTAACGGTTATAATTTTTTTTTTCGGCTATCAAATATTATATACTGTGTAAAAAAATAACACCCTATAATACAGAAAACAACTATAAATAATAAATAAAAAAATACTCTTGAGAGTTGCGTAAAATAAATAACCTGAATGAACATTGTAGAACATTTACTGTCAAGAGATTATAACCTTATATACATGGACGAAATAGCGTATATTTATTCTTTAAAAATCCCTGATGACGTTTAAAATCCTCTTCAGAGCTTTCAGGTATACTCCTGAGCGAATGGGGCAAATCGTACAATAACCGTACAATCGTGGTCATAACTTTTTGGATATCATCAGACATTTCCCACTCGAGAGTGTCGTTTTTGCCAACAGAGTGATGAGACGTTTTATCATATGTTGGCTGAGTTTGATTTCTTTTGTCTTAAGAGAATGATGGCTCAAAAATGCTTTAACCAATATTCTCCAAAGCTAAAGCAGATCCCAGCTAGTCTTAGAATTGTAACATTGGTTACTACCTTTTGGCCTCTTCCCAGGTAGAATGAGTAAACAACATGGTTAAAGTGTTTGTGTGTTCTAGGGAATGGGATAAGATCGTTTAATTCGAGTCCGCCTTGGACTCAAGACTCGACTTCAATTCGTACTCTTGGATCCTACCCTCAACCAAACAAAAATATGCAATTATCCCCCGAGTTGGAGAATTTGCTTTATATAATTAATTAGTATGTGATATCGGAGAAATTCCATTCAAAGTATGTATTAGCGAATGATATGGATAGAGATACATGAAGGATATAATATTCATTTTTAAGAATGAATTTCTTATCTCTGAATTGATATTTCCATCTCAACAGCTGTGAGTGAAGTGATGCTTAATTGCATGATTCTAAATGCTTTTATCTCTTCAGTTCTTTCAACTTATCAGGTTCGATAAAGGTTCTATTTATATCAATAATTATCAGCAATGAATTTAAAATATTTTGATTGGACTCTTATATAATTAAAACACAGTCTTTGTTTATTACCACTTATTTATCATGTTGTTAACGAAAGTTACCTTATACAAAACAACATATAAAACCGTCTTCAATATAATTGAGTACTACTTGGATAATTTTATATGTCTTAGCAGTCCATTGATGCACTTAATCCGCTTTGAAGCAATTTAAACAGTAGAGCTTGAAAAATGAGAGTATCAATTAAACATTTAGAATAACAAAAATATCTTGAATTGGCCATTAGTACATCCTCTTTTGAATGCAATTTTTCAATCATTTTCACTACATGGACCTTCATAGGCAAGGAGAAGTAAGAAACATCACTCCTTGAAAAATATTCATCAAACTCAGAAGTTTATTTGCTATTTTATAACGAACCAAGGATTAGCTTTGATCATAGGAAAAAGAAAGCACAACACATGACATTAACTAAAACCTTTTTTTTCTTCCACACCTTAGGATCTTGGCTTGAAATGGATGTTACATATGGTGACTGCAGAGACGGCTTCCAAAGATTATTTTAAACAATTTACACGAGGAGAAATTATCTTTATAATGATTCGCATTTTTATGCAAATGCCATAGTCCTTCGGGAAATGAATTCCCTCTCAATTGGAGCGACAGACACATACCATGTATTTTTTAATTGAATAAAAGGATTCTTTAGGTTTTATTATGAAATTTATAATTGTTCTTTAAAAAGGAGATTAACTAGAGGCATGTATACACTCAGAGAGTGTATACCTCCTGCCGAAGACGAGAAGAGGAGAAGTTTAAGCTACAGTCACTGGTTACATAGTCCTGAGCTGATAATGAACAATATACTCAATGAATATTTTTTTAGCGTTTGTCTTTCCTACTCCCTGAATAGAGACCCCATTTCATTATTATAGTTAGTATTTTGCTCATTTGCATATTAAAAAGCACTTAAAGATGCCAACATTTATCCCTTGTTCCTTTTGGCATTTCCAACAACCCCAAAGTTTTCATTCGAATCTGTTCAGTACTTTTTGAGTTATCCTGCTGACAACAAAAAAACAAGCCAACAAACAAACCAACAACGCCAGTGAATACAATACCTCCTTCGACGAGGTAATTATTTTTTCTAAAGCTTTTTATAGTAGAGACACCTAGCGGTGTCACGTAGCTTTCACATCCCATTGTCACATTGATGATTCTATTTAAAGAAGAAACAGCAAATATTTTTTTTGTTTTTGATGCAATTAGATTCATTAAACATTTGGTATTACTAAAAAAAGAGCAAGAGTATATTGTTAGCAATTGAATTATATATTTTAACTATATAATTACACATTTTCATGCTAATTTCAAGTTCCTTATTTTTGAAAGATTAAAAGTCATTTGATGAATATTACAATAAAAAACCATTTTCGGCATATTTAAAAAAAGGCAATGCACCGAGAATATTTTAACGGATATCAAATGTGTAATGGATAATTTATCATATACAGTGGAATCATTTAGGGTTTTTATTTATTTATTTCCAGAGGGTTTAAATGATGGACGTCAATGCCTATCACCTCTTGTAAAAGGGACAGGAACTTCAACCAACGGATTCGATAATCTAGAAATTGCTACCCCTAAACTTTGATGTTGTTTTTATCAAAAAAAAAAAAACTCCATGGACGGATTGGCTTGTGATGAGTATTTTTAGGAGATGAATAATAGTGGATTATTGTTGCTAGATAACTCTAAATGCATAATATAATGTATATTTTGAAAGAATTCAACTCGGAATGACAATACAAACATTTTTCTCCTAACATTTTCTTATCATGCTGCATAGTTAAAAACATGAGTGCATAACTCATATTGGGATTTTAGGCATTAGTATGCATTAAAAGCATTCTTCTACCTTGATTTCATCGCGATAATTAACGTAAGAATGATTTTAATTGCATACAATCCTGACTTTCTTTTAGTGTATCTTGATCACTTGTTTTTTGGTTGAATACTTTTTAACAACAAGGAATAGGGACCGAGAGATCTCCCAGTCCACAAATGCAGAACCTACAAAGACTTTAGCGGACTTACAGATATTTAAATCAACTATGAGTATTCAAAAAACTTATACAGCGAGTAAAATCGACAGTCTATGTATTAGTCGTGATTAGTATGGTGTACGCTTTATATAATAAATTTTAATATCGTAGTACTTACGAACGTTATTTAGAAGCAGCAATCTCAATTAACTCCGGTTTCATTTCATGGCTTTTGCTAATTTTAATATCTTAGGCACTATCAGACATTCTACTTATTCGAGAGGTATTCTCTCCAGCGCCTTATGCTATACTTATTCTTCAATTAAATAAAAATAGTATTGTATTAGGATACCAAACCAAGACTCCGTCTTTAAACATGATTGTATGAAAGAAAAGGATCATGTGTAATACAAAAATGACAAATGGCATGCTGAATATACGTTATACTTTGTCATTTTATCCATGGTTGTATAGTGGAGGTATCCAATCCCGTTGTATGAATTATTTTAATATGACGTCATATGACGACTTGAGGACTCACTCCTTGTGATGACTAGTCTTCATATGAGTGAATAAAGAGTCACTCACCAATATGGAAGTAAATAATACCCTTAGAAAGACGTAAGCAATAACCTAAGTCACATATGACGTCACAATAACCTTAGATAAACGTAAATTAATAACCGAAGCCACATCTTACGTCACTTTAAACACATTCATAAAATGGATTGGATAATCGTTGAATGAAAATTAATTATGAGCTAAAAAATTCACTCTTTCAACGGAGGTAATTGGGATGTGGGACACGGAGCAATCCATTGAGACCCAACCAACCTTTTGAAATTCATACCTCCTTTACAAATAACACTTTAAAAAATAAATAATAAAAGTCAGAACTCGGAAGGGATATATCCAATCTAAAAGCATGTACAAATATATATTATTTCAGGCTTAATATATAATGGTGAGTATTGGGCACGACATTACGTTTCTACCATTTTTATCATATAGATATATATCAGGAAACAACCGGGTTCCGGCTGTTTTTGATCGGCCCTGGCCCGGTGTCCCGGTTTTTTTAGGCACCGGGTCGGGACTTCAATATATTCTTCCGTTTGTCTTTAATAATTTTTTTTAGAAAATAATTTCCAAAAAAGTAAGGATGTTTTTTTAGAGAGGAAGTTGGGAAATATTGTTTTCTAAAACCTTTTTTTGATATTCTTTTCTAAAAAACGTCTTCACTTTTTTTGGGAGATTCCTTTTAAAAATAACCGTCCACACTTTTTTAGAGATTCTTTAAATCACTTATTTTTTTGGAAATTCGTCACATCAGATTGTCGAAGGAACGAAAATATATATTAAGTCCCGGCCCGGTCCGGGTCCCGGCAAAAAGGTGTCCCGTTCGTTTCCTGATATATATATATATTATAGATATATATATAATAGATAGATAGATAGATAATTATAGATAGATAGATAGATAGATAGATAGATAGATAGATAGATAGATAGATAGATAGATAGATAGATAGATAGATAGATAGATATATATAGATATTATAGATATATAGATATATTATATATATATAGATAGAATAGATAGATATATAGATATATAATATATATATAGATAGATAGATAGATATTAGATAGATAAGATAGATATATAGATAGATAGATAGATAGATAGATAGATAGATAGATAGATAGATAGATAGATAGATAGATAACAGGTCGGCTGATAAGTCCCGAGACTCACTGAAAAGAAAATATTTTCTTGACAAAATTCGATTTTATTATTCAACATAGTTGCCTTCGAGGGCGATACAGCGATTATAGCGATCTTTCAATTTCATAATCAAATTTCAGATTCTGCTCAGAATCATCAATTCGTTGTTGTTTTTGGTCGATTGTGAGCTCTCGCGGCACCCACTTTGCACAGAGCTTTCGCATGTCCAAATATTCATGCACGATATGTCCAATGCGCTCTTTCGATATCTTCAGAGTCTCAGCTATCTGGTTCAACTTCACTTTACGGTTATTTAAAGTCATTTTGTGGATTATTTTTATGTTTTCTGGTGTAACCACCTCTTTGGGCGTCCACTGCGATTATCATCATTCGTGCTCACACGACCACGTTTGAATTCAGCAAACCATCGACATATGGTTGCTTTCGATGGAGCAGAGTCCGGATAACATTCTTCAAGCCAAGTTTTATTTTCGACAGTATTTTTCCCCATCAAAAAATAATGTTTTATTAACACACGAAATTCGTCTTTTTTCCATTTTTTTTCACAATAACAAAAGTAGCTTCACTTAAAACGCAATATCTCACAAACTAGTTGTCAGACGCTGTTATATTTATGCATGTATGTTTTGAAGGTTGGTACTAGCTGACAGTCATATGAAAACAAATCCACTGGCGCAATCTATGTGTTAGTCTCGGGACTTATCAATTGACCTTGTATATATACTGCCAAGAGTATCATAATTTCATTAAAAAAATATATTAATATCAACGTCGAGTGAGTCATGACATCCGTCAATCCTCATCTCCAGTCTAAGCTGCATTCTTTAGTCACAAGCAAATGTCATTATTGCTTGACACTGCATGCATCCGCCCTTCAAAAAGTGCAATTAATTTTTAAAGTCCTAATTTTATGAATATAAACGTGCATTGTCATAACAAAGGAAAATGAACTGAGTATTGTATAAACAAAGTTATACAAACTATAAATTAAGTACGGAGTGTCCAAAAAAAAAACCTAGCATAATAATGTCCTCCTCCGTTTCGTCTAATAATGAAACGTCAAATTTAAGACAAGATAATGTCATATTTTATTAGCCAAAATAAAAGGAAACGATTTGAATAAGAATATCTACAGATGAATAAACTATCATTTTACTGATTATGTAAGGACTGCAAGAAGCAATTTACCTTTGGAAGAATTATGGCAAAACACAAGAGGAAAGGATGCATTTCTTTAGCAAAGAGGAAATGCAAACGAGAGATAATGTCTTTTTAGAGACTCTAAAACTCGCAATGTGGAGGGAGCAAGTTCGATCCTCTAGAGAGAAAAGTCAATTTTGATCCATCTCATTAAAAAGATCCTTGGTTCGATTGACTAATTTTAGTGTTACAATGCAATTCATATCCATACTGATGAGGTCACCATCAATTGGCAAAAATGACAAAATGTTTATTTTTAATGTCAAAATCCTTCTAAAAAAAGTCATAATTTATATTGGTATTATTTCTTTAAGTTTATATATATACCTATATCAGACTTGTTGACGTTCGCGAAAAATTGTCGTTCGTTTGTCGTTCGCCAAAAGTTATCGTTCGTTTGTTGTTCGCCATTCTGAAAAAAATTGACGACATTTTTTAAAAAGAAATTTCTGATAAAAGTGATGACGTTTTTTTAAGAAAGGAAATTTGTCCCATGAAAATTCAAAATCTTTTTCTTTTTATTTGGCGCCAAAAACCCAAAAAATTCTTTATCGTTCGTCAAAAACTTTTTCGTTCGTCGTTCATCGTTGGCGAACGACAACAAATGAACGATAAACCAACAAGTCTGATATAAATATATATATATATATCCTGATTCACTACAATTGAGACACACGTATTACGATGTATAATCTTTGTATTAAATTTCTCATAAATATTGCTTAAATAAAAATAATATTATAATATGTAATTAAAATAATATATTTTGTGAATTTTCCACATATTCTCCTTTGGCCTTCACTACAACTTTGAAACTCCTAACGGTGGAGGCAACACAGGCAGATATTTCTTCCTCAGATAAAGAGGCCCATGCCTGAAGCAGTTTCTTTTTTAGAATCTCCACTGATGGTCAGGACTTGCTAAACACCCTTCTCTCCAGAATGGACTATATTCCATAACACATGGGGTTCAGATCTAGATACTGGGCCAAAAGTCTGCAACATAAAATTACAGAAGCTTTGAACCATTTGCTGGTGTGGGATGGAACCACTAAAGGTGTCGTTGAATTCTCTCTTTGTACCCATGGGACTACCTCATCGGAAAGAAGGTAAAAATAAACCGCTTGGTCGACCTTCACCCCCTCCTCGACGAAGATCAAAGGGCCTTCTTCCTGCCCAACGTCACGCCCGCCCAGACCATGACGGAGGGCGGCTCCTGTGTTTGAAGGCCGTCTTTAGCCTGGACCATAATAATCTTCTCATCTGTCTAGAGAACTGATGGCGACCTGTCTTGTGAGAGCTGTTGAATAATGTTCCTCCCACGGATAGAGGCTTGTTCATTATGGCCTGAGAAAAAAACCTGAGGAGGCTTCTTCTTATAAGGGAACATCCTCAGGTCTTTCCTGACCAATCTCCACATGCTGGTGGTGCTCATGCACTCCTCTTTGGGCATCTGTCTCATGGATCGAGTTGGATTTGCCCTGAGTTTCTCCCTGATCCTCTTCTTCACAGCCAGTGTCCTCACAATTTTTTTCCTAACCTGAACCTGCCTTGAAACCTTGCCTGACTCCTTAAAGGCTTTCACGGTCCTGTAGACCGTTGCTCCGCTCACTGTGGCCTTTAAAATCTTCATAATTTCAACCGTAGATTTTCCATTACGGAATGAGGCCAAAATCAATTCGCGTTTATCCTGTTCAGAAGCAATTTTCTATTGGAAGCAGGGATATCTCACACAGTTTATTTTTATGAAAGATGTAGCTGATATGTCTATCAACAACAACTAAATGAAAATGGAGGGAATATTAAATTTGGGAAACGTAGGAGTTACCAAAGTGAGAGTCTCAATTCTAGTGAATCAGGCTGTATATTATATTTATATATATATAACGAAAATAAAGACTCTTTTAGTAACAAAATTAAAAAATAATATTCTTAAACCAGCACAGAAAATCCCATTGACTTAATTTATTCTTGTACTTATTTTATAACTGTAAGGAATCTACTAAAACATTATCATAGTTATTACATAATTCAGTTGGGAACTATATTGATTAAGTCATGTGATTTCTCCAATTAACTATACATTATTGAAAATAGAAATCAGTCCGAAATATCATTTCAAAGAAGTCATTTGATGCATTATGTACTCATAATCTTTATCCCTCAAAACAAAACAGTTCCCTTTGTTAAATCGTCATTCGTACCTATTGTTACCTTGCCTTTTGTTGGATCACGCTTATTGTTTAGAAAAGCCCTGGACCATTGTGTATCATCCTTTTGACATATTAAAAAACAAATAATTCAAACAAATCCCCTTAGGTATTCTTCGCGCCTTTAAAAGTAAAATAAATGTAGTACATGTATAAATACAGGCCCTCGATATAAGAGTTAGAAAGCCAACTCGTACTCGGGCCTGTGAATTGATTCTGTCAAAAAATATTACTACTTTTTAACATTGAGGTACACTTTTCTCCCCATCATTTAATCAGTAGCCCGTTCATCGTTTCAAACGTATGTAGTAGTTTTTCTTGACTATTTATATCCTTCCGTTGTTTTCGAGTGTACAATATATATATCTATAAAAAAATGAGATAGTGGCCCAGCTATTTAAACATCGTTGCCATATATTATTGTTATTACTCTTTATTAAACATCCCATCTCACATTGAATTCATTTATTTATCGTGAAATCCGTTTTTGATATAGCTTATAGTGTTTACGCTTCCCCTTAAAGATTGTTCATTTAGACACAAGCCAGTAAATTATGGGGAAATTTATAAAGAAAATATTGACCGACACTCCGTTCATTCGCCAGAGGCATAGTCGATTCTTGATCCTCTTCTCTGGGGACTCAGTGACGTCTCACAGAGCTTTTTTTCCTATTCAGAGCGTGATTCAGTGACTCCAGGCTCCGTCCCCACTGCACAGAGCCATGATCGACCTAGTTATCCTCTCGTGAGTGAGTGAGCGAGGAGTCACTCAGTTTATTCAAATATATAATTTATATATATATTGACCATAGAAAGGGTAGATTATTCACCTCCTCTAGATCATATCTGAGGCATATTAAATAAATGTATACAATGTTATTGAATATTCTTTTTATTCATCAGAAAGTTCAGCTGTTATATTTAAAACAACCATGGATTTTATTATTTTGTAGACATTTTTCTAGAGTGTCCTGCCATTTTCCATGTTATTTAGGTATTTGAATTTTACAAAAAGATAATATTTTTGCTAAAGCTCTTCTACTGATTGTTCACCAGTCCCCTTCTATGAAGCAAATATCTAGATTGATTGATCAGTGAACCTATTAGTCAGTATAATTATTATCTTTCACCAATCGGACAAAATATGGTATCAAATGTTTAAAGTGTGCTCAAATTTATTTTATTTATCATTTTATGAGCAGCTTTAGATTATTATGATTTTATCCTGTTTATTTTAAATTTTTTTATCTAAACTTGTTTTAAATTATTATTTTATATTTAAAGTTTTTTTATAATCAAACTTCATTTTTGATTTAAAAGCTTTCCATTTTGAATAACAAGGATATTATATAATCTTTGTTACACTAAAGCCAAAAATATTCTTTTTATTTATGCATTATAAGTAAATTCAAAAACCCAAAAGATTTACTTTTTGCCGCCTTTTCAGCCTTTAAACTATCAAATCAGTTTGGCACAACAAATAGGGTTTTTTTTAGCCAGCAATATGTCCTGAATTCTTAGATGTATGTACTGATTTTAAAAAACATTGGCCAGCCAAAAAGACATGGAACATAATATCATACAGAATAATATTGTTTATTAAAGTAACGTTTATTATGACATAACATATCCGAGCTAATGATATAGTCTCATTTAGTTTTTTGAAGATATCTTGTATCTGCAAGGTATGTCAAATGGTATGCCTAAACTCCGATTATACATTCACACTTGTGAAATATGATTTTTTATTATTCAAACATTCATTCCGATAAAAATAAATGCAATTTTACTCCCCATTTTTTTACCTCTTTGTTTATTTTCCTTCCAGGGTTTAGAGAAGAAACAACGTTCCCCAAGGCCAAGGTTGACTTTGAAAGTGTCTTAATTTGAAAGTAAGAACGAGTCATTGATTTTACAAATCCTTGTCAATTAGTGCCCCTCATATTTGAAGAAAAATACTTATTTTGAGTGCCGTGGTCATCGTATAGCTGCTATTTCCATATTAGGATATTCAATAAGGCGTACAATGCGAATAGTCATCGATTCTGCTGCCTATAAAGAGGAAACTAGTTTATCTTTGCTTTAAAAAACAGTAAAAGCATCAAACGTAATTCTTATTTTGCATATATTTTTTTAATGTGCCAACAGAAATTAATGGTCCATGATATCTTAATATTTTGTATTGCTCAGGATTTGAATTATTATTGATATGTCAGTTCGTATATCAAAACATTTCATTTGTAAATATAAAACTTCAGAGCGCAACCATAGGACATGTAACAATCAAATATATAATCCAATGTTTCATAATTCTACAAAACATAAAAAGTATTTTTTTTACCCCCTTAAATCTTTTGGAAATTATTCATTTCCTTTCCCACTTAATATTTTTTTTAAATGTTCAAATAGATCAATTAAAAAATTGTCAATAGATAATTAAGATAAATCCTTGATTATTTCTCATTCACACATCGATCCATTATTATTTATACTTTTAAATTATGGAGGAAACAGAGTAAAAATCTGGCTATGCACTCAGCAAGCAACCAATTTTTATGATAGTAGGGATTACCTTTCTACCCAACATGACATAAAAGAGAAAACAATGCTGTCGATTAGAACCATGCGACCTCTTTCTTGCCTTTTCTTCTCTTGCATTTCTCTGCCATCTTTTTCATTATAGTATGAAATTATCACAATCTCGCCCTTTTTCATATATTATTAATAAGCGTTTGGATTTTAATATTATATCATCATATTAAACAACTTAAGTTTTTTTCTATTCTTGAGGAGGGACTTTTTTACAGAACTTATCTCTGTGTTGGCGTTACTTAATTCCACAAAATTTCTTGGAGTCGGAATGAACCTCATCACTTGCAAATTTATTCGAAATTCTTTTTTAAAAAACGCTAACCCAACTTTTTTCGGAAATTATTTTTCTACTGGGCGTAAAACTTTGAGTTGTCATTTTTCATATCACGAACGCTCAACAGCAAAAAATTCGGAACGCTAATTTATTACGCTATATGATATATATATATAGCCAACAATAATTTTAAGATTATGTGACCCAAAGGAAAATACATAATAACAGTATTCATTTTTAGCAAGTCATGGTTGTTAATTATTTGGTTCAATGATTTAGAAATATATTTATACTATTTTCATCACGGTTTTCAAACAACGAGATACCAACCAGACGTTTCTTTTTTTAATAATTAGCTGTGTTTTCAAGAGGAAAACTTGTTATGAAATCGGTCATCATGTAACATTTTACGTCCATTGCATAATGTAGAGACGCCAATTAGTGGGTTTTTATCCTATTCTTGTCATCGTAATAATTGATTTACAATAAACACGATTTGTCCGAAGTCGAAAAAATTATTTTTCTAAATTCCGATGAGCAATTTTAGTATATAATAATTTAAATATCTCCTGTATCCAACAAACCCTCTTACTATCGACAGATAAGACAAAAAGTCTCTTAGATTTTTTTTTAAAACTGGATAAAAAACCACCCAAATTGGAGGTTTTACAGCCCTGGTTGTGAATCATAAAGTTGCCTTTTTTGCATACATTTTATAGTGCATTGGACTAGCTTTTTATAAATAATATATATATATATATTGTTTTAGCTCAGTAGAAGCGTTTTTCAACTCTAAATGTTGAAGGCGCAGATTGGCCTCTTGAAAGAAGAGGATGTCCTATTGATCCATTTTAACGAAAAGATCTAAGGTCGACTGTCCCAAAAATTCTTTTACACTGCTCATCAATATCAGAATCGATGCAATAGTGCCGAACAAAGTGGGCAAAAAATGTTTTTCAATGTTGGTTTGAAATTATTATATAATTATAATTATATATATATATATATATAAAATGGCGTGGTGCTGCGTAAAATAAAATGAGGGATAAGGGACCAACTTTTTTATTTTACCGCTAGGTTTTAAAAAGCTATTGCTAATCGCTTTCACACTTCTTCCAAAAATGAAGAACGATAAAATAGCCGGTAGGCAATCATTTATTAAGTGAACGAATCTTTACATATCACAACGGAACTGTACCCCCATAAATACATACCATTTATGTTATTGCAAGCTAACGTTTTTTTTCTCTATCGTTTCATCATTTTTTTTATATTGAACTTTTCAGCGGCTATTTTCATCGCATGTACTCGCAAGTACTCAAGAAACTTAAAATAATATGTGAAGAATCGCATGAATAAGTCAAGTAATTTGAAATTTTATCTTTAGGACCGAACAAAAGCACATTATTTATGGAACTGAGAACATCAATCAATATTCCAAAAAAACTTAAGTCGGACATTAAAAAATTGGTTGAAATTCTTATTTTTTAACTATTATAAAGTAGCAGACTTGTTGACGATCGCGAAAAATTGTCGTTCGTTTATCGTTCACCAAAAATTATCGTTCGTCGTTAATTATAAATTGAATCGTTCGTCGTTCATCGTTTGTTTATCTTGCGTCATTCCGAAAAAAATTGACGACGTTTTTTTTAGAAAGGAATTTTTTTTCTCTCGCCATTCTGAAAAAAGTGATGACGTTTTTTTTAGAAAGGAAATTTTTCCCATTAACAGAAAAATCTTTGTCTTTTTTGGCGCCAAAAACGAACGATGAACGATAGGATTTTTTGTTGTCGTTCATCGTTCACGAACGACAAACAATGAACGACGAACGATTACAAATGAACGACAAATCAACACGTCTGTAAAGTATTATGGGTTATCAATTTGATCCATTTATTATATTTTTCATCTGACTGTCTTCCTTATTTAACACTGTGAGTTTACAAAACCCTTGGGATTCAGATGGGTGATGACGTCACACCTCAAATTCTAAAAATACTACTAATAATAATAAACTAGCAGATATTATATAATTAGACATGTATTTAAGAGTGGGAAAGGATTTCAGACAATATACATATATTTGTGCTGAAAAATCATATTCATAATATTTTATTCTTAGACCAAGGAAAATGGCTTCTCCAATGTTTTGCCCTCAGAGCCCAAGCCCTACAGCCATGAAGTACATGCGCTATGATCCTAATGGAAGTTCCAAGCACAAGTTTGCCCCCGGAGAACTCTACCGCTGCCATACGGACATGGAGTCCAGCGTAAGTGGGATTGCATTTTTTGTTAAGAGCAGGAAATATTAATGATCTCAATAAAAGTTTAATCGTTAGAAAAAATTAAAAAGAAAAAAATAAGTAAAAATAAAGTGACGTCACGATATATTTTTCTTGAATTAATATGTCATAATTAAATTACCTCATGCTTTCCCTTTGTACAATTCCTATAATATTGTTACATAAAGCTTGCATTGAATTCATGTTATTTTTCGTCATCTCCACCCTTAAACCTTATACAAGGAGTGCGATAGCTTAGTGCGTTAAGGCGTGTTTAACTCTCAATGTTGGGGACGCAGGTTCGAATCCCCAGAGAGAAAGGCCAATTTTAGTCAACTTCATTGATAAGATCCTAGTTTCGATAGACTAATTTACATGCTATAATGTGTATTTATATCCATTCGGATATTGCAATTCTATCGAACTAAGTAGATGAAAAATACAATCAATAGCATTTATAAAGTAACGCTGAATCGATCTCATTGTTTAAAAAAAGAATAATATTATTGGAACAATGATATCTTAATTTAATCAGAATTTAATTTAAAAGTTCCTTTTTCAAGACGGGCTCTCATATTTCAGCAAATTGGAATTTATTACTTTACTTTTACCAACGAATATAAAGGCAACAGATAAAGACAAAAACATTCAAAACAAAGAAAAATTCACAGAAAATGTATTAGTCTAAGATTGTAAATAACCAGACACATGGGAATCAATCAATAAATAAATCGAACAACAGAGTCGACACTCATGCCCTCTACATATTTTTTCATAAACATGTGTAGCCTTCAACCATTTTGCAAGGTCATAAATTTTTGAGATGATGTAATTCACTCATTTTGGGATCTGGATTGAGATCTGAGCCCAAAAGCATATAATGATTATATATAAGTAGTCGGTAGTTCAACAGTTATTGAGCCCTAATCGGGTATTGAGCAGTACAAAAATATTATAGTAAATGCGCTATTTATTTTGAATAACATGGAGCCCGTGTGAAAATCAGCGTTGCGTGTAATTTTTATTCAGTTGAGTTGTTTTGAATCAGGAGTTCAGAAAATCACTTTTGGTCCAACCCTTAAGCTCTATTTTAAAAAACAACGTTCTTCAAGGTAAAAACATAATGATACACGACTTTATTGCTCATTTCATACTATAATGTAAATCAATTGAGTTGTTTCGAACCAGTTAGGAAAATCGGTGTCAAGAAGAAATGGACCATTTGTTCCTAATATCAGGAAGCTCGCTTTGGATTAAATTCGAGCTATATTTAGAGTTAAAGTGAACACTGCAAGAAAAACTAATAATTAGGAACCCAATCGTCTCATTTAGGTTTACGGATACCGGGATCTTCGCCGTGAGATTCGTGCAACAACTGAGGAGTTAGAGTGGCAGTCAAAGTACCGTAGTTCTCCAGATCGATTTCTACCCCGGTTTGTGTCCTAAGAAACTCAATCCTTGGATATACCTCTGAGCGCGTCAAAGGAAACAATTGGCGCTATGACTTCTTCCCTTCCTCCATTCGATTCTCTGTGGCCACACCTAAGAATCCCTATTTGACGAAAACCTTCAGATACATGGGAATGCATAGACCCCTTGAGGTGTAGCATGTTAAAGAGTCTGATTTTTGTATATAGTACATGTATATTTTATATTGACGTCAATGACAACAACAACAACACCCAGTAAAGTACTCTGTGAGTACTTCAAGAACTATAATTTTTCAAATCCATAAATGGAAATAAAATATTTTTGTACATATTATTTTTGAATGGACTTTATAATAATAAAGGTTGTTTATTTTAGAGTGATGGAACTTCTATTTAACATAAATAGACAACAACTTTTAAACTGAGAAATGATCATAGATATATAAAGATATAGAGAGCTTAATCCCTTCAATAGCAGAGAAACATCGTTCAGCTGTATTCTGTGTGCCCATATAAGCAAAGTAATTTGTTCTACGTCATCGTAAGCTGATCATAGAGATAAAAAGATTTGTTTATATTGGGCACAAAAACGTATTCCTCTGAAGAATCCAATAAGCCCTCTATGTCTTTATATCTCTATGCCTGAATCACATTTTCTTTATACGTTTATTTTTTTCTTTACACTTATATGGGCGCAACATTTACGGAATATATATAATCAACAACGCACCTCAATTGTAGAGTATCTTTAAAAGTATTTATTTCCAAAACGTCAACCCCAATAATGAAAGTCTTTGTTGATTTACGTTTTGTCACTCATCCCAGCACTACGTAATGTAAATGGCGGGAGAGTTTGAGTGTGATGCTATGCTAATATAAGGATAGCAGATAAAGGATTGAGGTTCATTATATTCATGGTTGCAATTGGTGATTCAGACATTAAGAGCAATAGCATCATTATATAAGACGGCTTATTCATCAAGTCAAGTCTTCTTCCTATCTAAAGCAGAGAAGACGACTTGAAGTTGTCAAAGAGTATAAAGAGGCGACCAGGAATAAAATCGGCAGTGCCTAATGAAGTTTCAAAAAGGATACAACTGAAGCGCACCCTGGTGTGAAGAACTTGAACTTTGCTAAATAAATTAACAGCTCCGGAGCTCCATTTTATCTTATGTTATTCTCTCTCTCTCGGATCGTTCCACTGACCACAAACAGCAAAAGACACGGAATCAAAAAGTTGGAGGCAAGCCTAGCAGTGATTGCAGCTTAAACATAATAAACTAGGATGATGTACTCATATTACTTGAAAAATAAATTACGAAATACTTATTTGAATAAATAAAAATGCACATATAAGCCTTGAATGACACCATCCTTCTTTATTGCTTTACTTCTTTTCCTAAGAACTATTACATCAATTCCTTCCCCTCTCTTGAAAATGTAACTGCTTTTGAAGCAAGGAGTAGTGAAGAATGCAAATAAATAAGGTACGACACTTCGATTTGTCACACACATTTAAAATTGAACGTTGGGACAAGATGCATTAATAGTCCAACCTTGAAATTCAAAGGACTTGGCTTGCTATTTCGCATGCAATTAATGTGATATAGCAATTGAATACTGTCGTGAATGAAAATATATATTATGTATATAATAGAAATTAACAGTTAAAGAACTTATAAAAAACAATTGAATTTTGTAACATTGTGTATTCGAAAAATAGCATTCTTTGTTTTCTTTTACAGTTCTCAAGAATCTGCCATATACAAATAATAAATAAATTTTATCAGTAATATTTAAATTTAAAATTGTTAAAGGAATAAGTAAAATAAAAAGGCATTGACGAAGAAGAATAACGCCCTTTTTCTCTCCAGTTATTAAAATTCCCCTGTAGGCTCCATTATCCACACTTCTGTAAATCTGATGTAATTGCACTAAAAAGTAACAGTCAAGTCGAAAAGGATATTTCAGAGAACAATAAAAGCCATTATATAACACTTTTATTTTAAGATGTTAAAATTGTTCAAACTATACTCTACCTTTAAAAACATATATCAACCTTTTTTAAATATTAAGCATTCTTTTAAATACGATATGAAACTGACTTTTTCTGCAGCAAGGGTTCAAGATTTCTTATTTATTTTGGAGTGAAAGAGATATTCATATACTTGAGTTATGATAATGGAAACGTCCTGTTTTAAGAGTTGAATCATTAAAATAAAGATTTTAATCGATAAACTATAGTTTTCTTTTAATACTCATTTCATTTTATTAATCTATATATTAATTCACCAATCTCTGTCCGTCTGTATGCCCGCGCGCTATCTCCTCCCACATTATGGTCAGATTTGAACTTTGAAGGTACCTATGGAATCCTTGGGTCAAGACGGACCTAATAAAACTATTTGCAAAGTGATGGGACCAGAAAATGAAAGAAGAAAAAATTCAGACCTTGTCTGATTTAAACCACCTACTTTTCAAGGTAAAGAGAGGAAAAAAGGAAAAGAAAGGAGGAGGAGGAGTTAGAGAAATAGAAAAAGAAAAAAGCATCTCATTTAACTTAAAACATATTCTTTGCACAAAGTCAAACTTTTTATGAGGAATGTTTGTACAAAACCGAAAATTTTTTCTCGCTCCTCTCTTATATTCTTAAGGTCTGTTTCACACACAATCTAGCTCCAAAACCTACCCATACCCGAAGGGCGAACATATGGGCGCCGTAGGCGGCCAAATATGCGAGTAATAATAATTTATGATGGTAACATATTTAATTGATACATCGAACTAACGAATTTATATGATAACTAAGTATACACTACTCTATAAACTAGAACTTAACATTTACTGTTGTAAGCGCATATACCCCTTTGTGTGGTCACGCTCTTTATTTTCTGCATGTAATTGCAAGCCTTTAGAGATGAGACTCGAGGGTGAGGAGGACTTCCTTCATTTGCTTGTTGAGGAAGAGCAATGCCTGAGAGACTTCCTCTTCGAGACGTTTCGAGTCCAAGAGACGTGTAGGAGGAGGCTTCATGAGTGGAGTCTCCGTAGTCATCCGAGACCCGAGGGAGGAAGAGTAATGCCTGAGAGACTTCCTCTTCTAGACTTCGCGTCAAGAGACGTGTAGGAGGAGGCTTCATAAGTGGAGTCTCCGTAGTCATCCGAGACAGATCCGGAAGAGGGGGATGGGGGAGGAAGGGTAGATATTTGAAGACGAATGAGTATGAATAGGTCATGGAGGCACTTCCTCTTTTCACGATCCAGGTGCCCAAAGATTCCACTTCTATGTATAAAGTCACTATTTCTCGATCCTGAGACTCTTCAGGATGATAATAAGTAATTATCTCTCTCTCTCGTGCCTTTCTCTATGTTGTGTCTATATCTGCGTGACTCTCTCTCTTATTCTATCTCTCTAACTCTCCTTTTTCTTTTCCTTTTTTTTTCCTCTCCCATTCCTTCCAAAAATAAAAAATATATACCATGAGTCCCTAAATATTGAATCGGTGTACGAAAGTATACCATAGCCGTATTGTACTATTATATTCTGTCTTTGTAATATTATATGTATATATGTATGCTTACGGTATACAGTAATAAACCTTTAAACTAAATTATAAAAAAAAGTCTACACTACTGAGACTCCATTCTAATACGTGATCAATTTGAATAAAAGAAGCGTAAATGAAAATTAAAAAAGTTAGTCCCTATGACATAAAGCTCCACTTGACTCACGAAGCTGTTAAAATATGTGAGCACCATAGCTTAGAAAACTAGGTTGTACTTTTTTTATGTGCCTCTATGAATGGCTATTCTTATACAATTATTAATTTAGTAAAAACATCTATTCGTACTCAGCAAAATAATAAATACTTGTTTCATCATCATGATCATCCATAAACCCCCATTCAGTTCGAAAAAAGTAAGGGCTCCCAATTGATAAGTGACGTCAATAATGCCCTATATTATTTGTTTATGTATTTTCATTTGAGCAACTACCTCAATATGAATACTAATAAATATTACATACGAATTAATGCTTTATTTTTTCAATATATATATATACAGGATTAGGCAGAATGAGTGAAACATTGGATCATAAGTGCCAACTCTTTTTAAATATGAGTCAGAGATTTTTTTATAATATAAAATTATGTTCAGCGGAATTTGTACATCTGCTTATTGCTTACAACACTTTTTGTTTAAAATAACGACGAAATGGACCTTGAAACAAGCGAACGGCCGTCCTCAAGTTGTTGGACTCTGGCCGGTCCCACAAGACTATATTGAACATCCTATGGGTAAACCGCGCCTTCATCTGGCGTACCAAAAAGTTATCAAAGAGACGGGCAAACCCCACAATGAGGCCTGGACAATGAAGGAAGCAATCAATGAGACATCAAGGCCGTCTCCGGCAGGAAACTTCATAACCCGGCCCGCTCTATGAATAGGATGGCTCGGAGTACATATATCTATGAGGACCATCGGGAGGGTAGTCAAAGCTGACCTGGACATGAAGCCGTTCAAGTACAGGAAGATACACTACTAAACGAGGCCCCAGGGTCAAGAGGAATGCTAGATTAAAGTTGCTGCTCGAAAAATACGCAGACAACCCTAGTGTCGTTGTGAACTCTGTGATGATACACTTTTGGAGACCACAAAGAAGTTCAATCCTCATAATGATTGTATATTGTGCAGGGATGTCTCCAAGATCCCAGAGAATACCAAAAACGTATACCGAATGCAGAAACCGGCACCTGTAATGGTCTGGGGGGCAGTGGCCTCCATGGCAAGAAATCACCCTTGCTCCAGATTCCTATTTTTACCACTTTTGGAGCAAGGAACTTCTTATTATTTAAAGAAAAACATAGCTCGAGTGATATCTATATTATCGAACAACAGCCGGCGATTAAATATTTCCCTTTGAGTGCCCATCACTTCTTATAAATATCAGGGTCCAACTTAGGAGCGAGGTATTTAGTAAACTAGAATTTAATATGACATTCGTGAAAGTTTATCTGTGTTTACTACTCCGTGAATCTTATAAGATTAAACATGAGGCATACATTTAAGACATTACCACTATGAATCTTAGTTTGAAGAAGAATATGACTGCAACAATAGAAGATGTAAAATAGTGTGTCATGAAGAGGATTTAAGACTGCGGTAAATTGATTATCTATAATGAGTTGAGGTTTGATAGGGAAATAATATTCTGCAATGTTTTCTTCCTCCGTTGAAAATAGTAGCGCTACTTTCAGTTAATTATGTATATAATAATCATTTTAACCGACCAAAAGTAGCCCTATTTTTACTCGAGAAACAAATGTTTTAGAGCATTCTTGTCCTTATCAAACTTAAATTCATACGGAATAGATTTTAACATGCAGCAAATTAAATTTCTAAGACACACTGTGGGGTACAACTCCATCTAATTGAATAATCACTAGAGAACTCCTTAAGACTATTAAAGTAGATATATAAATTGAATAGACTGTTATTGAAAACTTTATCTTTGAAGATGGAAAAACGATAAATTATTATGTTAGATAAAACAAAATTATCAATACAGAAAAAACATTAAAACTTAGCAAATACTTTCTAAACATTGACTTCTTATATATTAAAAAACCTTAAAAATAACACTCTTAAAGAAAAAAGAAGCCTTAATGAGCAAAAATTAAACAACATATCTAAATACCGCAGAAGAGCTTGACCTATTGCAGGAGTCTTCATGGAACTCAAACTCAATGGACTCCTTTCTATCCATGCCCATGCGCTCTTTAAAGCGGCTCCTGCCTGTGTAATGAGGGACTTTTTATCCCTATTCTTCATCCAAAGGGAGACTTTATCAAATTTCTGGCGGACGTTGACGTAGCCTCCATTGATTTCATCAGCGATCTCTCATCTCCGCCAATCAGAAGAGAAGCAATTCCAACCACATTTTATCCAAGTTGATGGTACGCCGTTGGCGCTCTGATTTAATGATCCATCGACCCCCTTCACGGTTATTCGCATCCTCCCACATGGGAGTGGTCCCAGTCTGAAAAATTAATAAACAATTGAAATTTTTAAAAAATGGGACATCTCATTGTATGAATATATAGCGTGACGTCAGATGGGGCTTACGACTATTGTTAAAGACTTTGGAATCTTTACAACGCGATTGAGAAAATGAGAAAAGTAAAAAAAAACATTTGCATTATGTAATAAAACATCAATTCATCCCAGCCATTGTGAACATCAATTCAGAAGCAAGAGTATAATCCTTAAAAGCAAAAATCGGACCTTTCCAAAAGTCCATGTCAAATGGGAATTCTTTGAATGGATAGCTCCAAAATCACATATTATCAGTATTATTAATTGAGTAAAGAACTCCTTGTACTCAGGGAAATATAAATGTTTACTTTGTTTCATCATAGCTGACGATAAATGGATTATCACTCTATTTGACACATATAAAAGTGAGTTTTGAATGTAGAGTGATATCTCTCCATATTGATCTCTTAAGTTGTTTTTTTTATTCGTTCTTTGTATTTCCCCCAACGACGGAAGGCGCGAACAAATACCCTGATATTTAGCGCTACCCTACATGCTTCGGCACTCTGCATGGTTCTAGCAGGGGGGAAATATATTCATAGGTTGTTTATTATAAGAACTACCTTTTGTCGGTCATAATGATTGAAAAAATTGCTCTTAGATGGATGCTCCAAGTTGATAAAGTCAACTCGCCACATAAATCTGATTTTAAGAGATGACTTTTCGTTCACTCCCCGGACAATTGACAGATATTCATCTTCTTAGATAGATAAAAATCAAATAACGACATAAGTATGAATTGAAGAAACTGAGCGACTTTTTGTTCACTAGCCAGAGAACTTCATTCATCTTCTTCAGAGAGGACCTTACGTTCATAGACTCGTACAATTATATGGATACCCAAGAACGTCATGCTTTATTTGCTCATTTCAAAAATATCAGAGCTGGGATTCGGTAGAAAAATCTACCGCCGATCGATTTTATTCTATCAATCGGTACGGTAGATAAGACAGAAAGAGAAATTTATATATGTATCTGCTTCTTCATATGCATTTGTATCGGACAATTTATTACAAAGACAATGAGGTACATATTTTTATAATTTTTTCTAAAGATTATTTGAAATTAACTACATGTAATTTTTTATAAAAATTATATATGCATTCCGATTTTGAAGGAAATGGAAGGCAATAGACAACAAATTATTTCCTTAACTGTCTTTTGTTAAACGTTGTCCGATATTAATACGCTTTCGGCTCCGAATTGTTTATTTATTTTGCTAAGTTCAACTTCTTCACACCAGGTAACGCTTCCAGTTCTAAATACCGATTTACATTCGCATTATAGTCGCAACTCTCCAAAATATATACACAAATAATGAGGAGTTCACTTCATTTTTCTAATAGATCATAATGTCATAGGGAATTTTTGATGACTTAAACTTTATTTTAGATAATAAACAATTCATTTCCACTTTGTTAGGGCCTATATGTAGAAATCGACCGTTCTTTAAACTTGGTTAGGAATTATAATGCTATTAAAAATATTAGTTTTAATAAATAATAATAAAAGTACAATTTAGTGTATTGGAAATATAAATCTATAATCCACAAAAGAAAAAATATTTTAAATACTTCTCCGGCAGAACAAAATATAAAAATATTTTGCTTTCATACTTAAACTTCAAACAATATGAAGACATATATTAGTGGTTATATCTCGACTTTTTTGGTTGGAATAATATGTAATTCACCATCTGAACTTGTAACTACTCGGTATGTAATGTGTGTAAATGGCTTACGTTGTTATTTATCACCAAAAATGTCATGAAATAACAAATTCCTCTATATGGTTTTGAAATAATAGTATTCAGTGTTGTTCCCTAACGCGCGTGCGAGTAATATAATACTTAGTTATATTACTGCGACTAACTAGAGAGAACAAACATATTAGACATTACTTTCAAGTAATAACTAATATGTAATATGATATTACTTTCGTGAAAAAAAATATTCGACAGGCATTTTAGATGGACATAATCCTGCTTATTAATAAAATTAAAAATGCAAGTTAATATTGATATTAAGACAGGGGATTCCATTAGACCCAAACACACAGAACACCCTTTTCGTTATTTATGGAGGATTTTATCGTGAAGAAAATAAGTTCCTCAAAGCCCTCGGGCCCCGCATGTCGATTGAAATGCCCACCGCCAACCCTAATTAGGAAGGAGAGGAACCCTAATTTACAATATTATACACCCCAAGCCCTCGGGTCCCGCCTGCCGTTATGGGCTATTATTTAGGGTTGAAACCCACCTGTGAACTATTGCTAGGTATTAAAGAGTCCTTACTATCAATCTCATACACCCCAAGCCCTCGGGTCCCGCTTGCTGATATAGGCTTTTATTTAGGGTTGAAATACCTAGCCAGAGTTGGCGGTGGGGTTCAACTCTAAATAATAGCCCATAACGGCGGCGGGACCCGAGGGCTTGGGGTGTATAATATTGTAAATAGGGTTCCTCTCATTCCTAATTAAGGTTGTCTTCTACCTATTTTTCCTCCTCACCTTGAAAAGAGAGTAATCTGATCCTGGACTCAGATTGGAGACGGCCTCAGATATCTGTAGAGGGCCCAAAGTCCTCAATTGTGGTGAAGGTGTACACAATGACCAGATTGTCCGACCAGTCATTGGACTTGTTGAACTTGAAGACCAAAGCGTCCAGGAGTCTCGAAGGGGATGCTTAATCTCAAGAGGGGCTCTTTTGACTAGAGGTGCGAGGGGTGTCTTGGTAGCAGGGGGTTCTTCGGGTCGCTTGGAGGCATTATTGGCCTTGGAAGACTTTTTCTTTCCCTTGGAACCATGGGATTGCTTCTGAGAGTGGAGTTTGGGAGTCATGAGTAAATATATACTTTTTCGTGCGTGTTATAGCAACGGCTTCCAAGAACGTTGTGATGTAGTTTTCTCTATTCGGATTAAATATAATCTTTACTTGTTTTGAAAAATGAAACTGTTGATCACAGACGTATTAACTAGAATGACGAATAGAGTATTCCTCTATATATTTAAGTGATTACGAAGTGTTGTGTACTTAGTTGCATTACAAAATATGTGTGGTCGGGTAGATAAGTATTTTTCTAAATAAGAGTTAATAATGTAATTTAGAAAAAGTATATTAAGTATTTGTAGGGATAGAAATAAGGTACTATTTTGAAACGTGTTTGATTCACAGAAAGCATATAGGAATAAACGAAAATACTCATTCAGCTCTTTGTCTACCCTAAAGCATTTTCCTTGATAATGCTCAAACGCTTTTTTCTTAAAATTGATAATTGGCCTTGAGTGAATACTTATAGGTAGAGGCTCATCGTTATGGAGACAATAATTTTGTTTGTTTAAAATATTGCCAGTTAAATATAAAAACAAAAATGTATCTAATTACGTAAGGATATTAATCTTGGAGCGGGTTATCGACAATATATTTAACAATTGTTTCGTTATATTTTGAAAACTAAAATGTTATTATTTGCGAAAAAATGGCGATACATATGAAAAAGGTGTAAATAGAACATACAAGTTTTAAAATAATGGCAAAACTGAGAAACTATACCTACTAAAAAAACACCAACAATAAGATTCTGAGGAATAAATTGGCAATTTATTGACGCCTTCTCCAGTGCAATCAAAATAGATTAAAAATAGTTTACATAAACGCCCCAAGCCAGCCAGAATCATAGAGATATAAATATATAGAGAGCTTATTCCCTTCAATAGCTGAGAACAATATATAGAGAGCTTATTCCCTTCAATAGCTGATAGAAACACATAGAGATATAGAGAGCTATTCCCTTCAATAGGATAGAACATCGTTCAGCTGTCGCCTGTGCCCAATGTAATTTGTACTACGTCATCGTAAGTTGATCATAGAAATAGAAGATTTGTTTATTGGGCACAATAACATATTCTCTTAAAAGTCCAATAAGCTCTCTATGTCTTTATATCTCTATGGAGAAACATCGTTCAGCTGTATTTCTGTGGTCCAATATAACCACAAAAGTAATTTATACTACGTCATCGTAAGTTGATCATAGGGATATAAATATCTGTTTATATTGGGCACAATGACGTATTTCTCTGAAGAATCCAATAGCTCTCTATATCTCTATGGCCAGAGCACAGAATCGTGAGAACTAAAATAGCACCCGGGACTCTTTTTCATTATCCTGAAATAGTCTTGTCGAGATAACAAATAAATAAGCCATTCCTTTATTGAGTTGGTAGCACTGAAATAAATTCTGATAAATCATGTCAACTCCACCATAGGAGCCACCCTTCCACAAATCACAAAAATTGACCCAAGAAGTTACTGTTATATATCTTATGAAATACGGTAAACGAATATGGGCACCAATTTGTTTAACCGAATCTTATTGTTTTTTAAGTAGATTAATTATCTACAGACAAACTTCTTCCAATATTCTCATTCCCTGAATCCTCATTTGTCAATTCTCTCAAGTTGGGAGGCTCTATAAAAGTGTTAACCTTCATTTTAACCTTTGAGAATTTAAAATAAAAAATCATAGAGTGAAGTGTCACTAAAAAATAATTTTCTTCTACTCAGTTCCCCATATCAAGAATATATGTACTGAAAAGTTTGGAATTGTTTGAACAGTATAATCTTGATTCTGAGTTAGTCTTAATTATTGGAGACATGGATTTATAGAATGCTTTTCCATTATATTTTAATCATTTTTTTCTTCATATTTTGTGATGCCGAACATATATATGATGGTAAGCACAATTGCGCTGTAACTCATAATATCTCTAAATATGCTACAATTTGTAACTCAGGACAAGCAGGCGTTCCCCAATTTAGCACTGCGTTTTTACGGTCATAGGTTTTTATTTGATGTACTCAGGAGACTTTAGCCAGGAGACTCCTTAGCTGAGCAAACTTTTGTTTCCTTAAGGATGACAAGATTTAAGGATTCACATTTTTGGTTCGAGATGTATTTGAACTTTTCCCCTAAATGAGGGTAGTATTTTCATTGTTTATATAATCATTTTTCATTTTTGAGTCTCTTGTAAGTTTCGTATACTTTTTGAATATATCTCGAGCATATGTAGTTGGGTTCCGAGATAAACTTTGTGGGAAAGTTTGCAACTATGCGGAAATCTGGCTCCCTAACATATCCGAACATGCTGAAAATCATGTATAACATATAAGCATGGCTTTTTTTTCTGCCACTCAAAAATAAGAGGGAGTTTTTTTAATATCTCGTGCATAGCAACGAGAAGACATTCCCTATTATTTTTCCTTCCTGCGCAGGGAGGGTTTATTATTATTATTGTATGATTCAGTTGTGTTTTTGGAGGGAATATAGTAAGCGCGCTTTTCTACCATCCTACGGTCGACAGGGTTCATCTTACATTTTGTGTACAAATAGGAGGTTTTCCTTCTTTCTATCTCGTTCACATCTCATTCTCATCGCATCTCAGTTTATCTCTAACTCTACTTTTCCACATTTCACACTTAATTCTTCAGTCCTTTATTACCTCCGCCGAGGAGGTATTGTTTTCACTGACGTTTTTGGTTTGTTTATTTGTTTGTCAGGATAACTCAAAAAGTACTGACGGATTTCAAATGAAACTTTGTGGAGTTGTTGGAAATGCCAAAAGGAACAAGTTATTAAATTTTGCATCTCTAAGTGCTTTTTTTAATATGCAAAATACTACTACTAATAGTAATGACATGGGGTGTTTTATTCAGGAGAGGAAAGAACACACGCTAAAAAAATATTCATTGACGTATTATTGTTCATATATCAGCTCAGGACTATGTTAACCCAGTGACGTAGCTTAAACTTCTTCCTCTTCCCCGTCTCTGAGTGCTTTTTTAATATGCAAAATGAGCTAACAGGAGGTAAACAATGATTAGAGATGAAATCGGGGCGTGTGAAAGGGAGAATGTTTGAATGGGAATGTTGTGGGGATGGGCGGAGTACACACCGCTCTGAGTGTATACCTGCCTCTAGTTTTGTTTATGTAATTGAAGAAAAATCTTTAAGCTCGTGTTATATAAATATATCCTCACTTGAAGGGTATTTATTTCATAGTACCTTACGTCCATTTATTCTACCCAGGGGTAGTTGCGAGTGGTCTTAATTCTCACATGGTCCTTCGAGCAGGATTTGAATCAGTTTGTTTTAAAAAGTTCTTAGAGCTTAGAGCATTTTGATCTTTCGTACTACTCTTAGGTTCAAATTGCAATTTAAAGAATGAAGTCATGATATCAGCACCAACAGGGTTCATTGAAATTTGTTTTTTTTTGCTCACGCATGGTCGGTCATGCGAAGTCATTTTATCTCAAATCAATTAGAGAACGACTCATTGATACAGCAACAACAGGGGGCATTTGAATTGTTAGATCCTTAGCTCACGCATGGTCAGTCGTTTGAAATTCGTATTCTTACAATTAATTTTATAATAAGTGAATCGACACACAGAGCAGAATTGAAAAGCATCAGAACTTCGAGACTCTCCACGTAACAAAATGGGTCTGAACTTAGTCTTCGTGAAAAGTAAGCTTTAAAAGTATTAAGATGCTTTAGCTATGCTCCTGTCTCACTCACTATGATCCTTCTCGGCCCGATTGTGCTATCGACTGAGCTTCACCTGTGGGATTGGGGGCTGTCCTCTCGCACTGGGTTGATGAAGTGGATGGCCGGTGGCATTCGTATCAAGAAAGTGGACAGCGGCAGAAATCAATTATTCTCAGATTGACAAGGAGGCGACCGAGAGCATATCGGCGTGAAGAAGTTGGAACGGTATTTGATGGGTCTTCACTTCAAGATTCAAAAGGATCACAAAACCCCTGGAATACGTCTTCAACCCAAGAAAGATTGCCTGGGAGTGTACAGCGAGACTTTCACGCTATGCCCATGTTGCTCTCGGCTTTTTTGATTATTGCGATTGGACACATCAAAGGATCGAATAATCTCCCAGTTGACGCATTTTCGCGTTTACCTGTGGATGGGCCGTGGCCGTGGGCAAGACACCACGGAGATCATGATGGTCCAATCAATCAATACAATTGAAACGTGGAGGACTGAGCTCCGCAAGCAGTCGCAGAAGACCCCGAGTTGTCAATGCCGTGTCGGCAGCAGAAACCGGTGATTGGTCCGAGGTGAAGGAGAATGCTTTTGTCCGGAGAAGGAGGGAACTGTCCTGATGAACGGTCTTATGTTTCTGGGGGTTAGCCGGTGGTCCCTCAAGCATTAAGAAGAAATTTCTAGATGAGCTTCACATAACTCATCGAGGCATCGTGAAGATGAAAGTGGTGGCTCGAGAGCGTATATGGTGGCCAAACATATCGGAACACATCGAGGTACTGGTCAACGCGTGTGTTACATGTCAAGCCAATAGTCCAATGCCTCCAGCGGAGTTCGTGCCGTCTGCCCCTGCATCGGAGTGGGAGAGACTGCATGTGACTACATGACGTGGAACGGCAGCAGGTACTAATCTTAGTCGATTCTGGATCGAAATGGATTGAGGCAGAAGTCCTGAGAGAACGCCCAACTATGGCTACGCTCGTCAACTCTTTGGGTGGTGTCCTCGATTGGCTTCCCAAAACAAAATCCGTGCGGATAATGGGCCTCAAGTTTGCAAGTGAAGGATTTAAGACAAAGCTGTCTGAATGGGGGGTAAAACTTGTACTTTCACCTCCATATCAACCGCAGGGTCAAACGGTTTGGCTGAAAGAGCGATGAGATTAGTGAAGAACCTTCTACGGAAAAACCCGTCCCTGTCCATGGGAGAACTGCTATTTGGACAGCCCCCCCCGACGCCAAGGCGAGTCTGGGAAAACGCCTGCAGAGCTTTTATTTGCTCGTCCGCTACGAACCCGTCTGGATGGTTTGTCGCCCGTCTGCAAAGAGATCACCCCGTGTCAGCAACAAAAAGTATTCTACATCTACAAACGTTTGGGTTACAATGCTACGGACGAGGTAGACCCAAAGTGGAATCCCTGGAACCTCTTGTGGAATCCGTGGAACTACCGGTGGAAAGTGAAATGCAAAGACGGTCATTTGTCAAAAGACACCTCAACCAACTTCGCCCTCG
>CP045899.1:23059444-23076264 GCA_013387185.1 Caligus rogercresseyi | reverse complement strand
TTTTATTTGTGAGTACTTAGAAGTACAAAATGGGTTAAGATATCAATTGGCATAATCAAAGTGAATAGAAGAACTGCTGGCAGTAATGATAAGACAACTCTATTTAAGACCAGCGGCCCTGACATGAAACATGACTCCTCTGCAAATTAAAAGCGTTCCATGCATGCATAAACTACTTTGCAACCAAGTAAAGAGAGAGGGAAAAACCTTAATTCAAACTCTATTTTCTGAGGTGAATCGTGATTACCTATAATTTGCTACAAATCAGGGTTTGAACAAGTTTGTATGTTTATGTATATTGAAGAAAAAAAAATACATACAGAGGGGAACTTTATGACCCTCCCAATAAGTGGATCTATTAAATAAGAGCTCCTTAAATTATGTTGTGAATTAAGCATTTATTGACCTCTTCTGCTTTTTTTCTTCATTTTGTGTCTTCATGCCGCATATCAAGCCTATATTGTGGTAATATTTATAACATACGAGGTAAGCAAAATTTGTTTCTGCAAAACGAAGTATGACTGTATAGAATAGAGGGACTCAAGTAAAGCAAGCATTTTTGCATTACCAAAGATAATCAGCAAAGAATGGATATTATGGTAGTTCTATCAAACTCACTGAATATCATCTTTTTTTAGTTGATAACTGACTTTTTTGTATGTTTTATAGACAGAATTACGATCCACTTATACTCAGATATGATGAAACAAAATAAATATCCATTCTCAACCTTAGTATGTGGAGTAGCCATATAGATATAAAGATATAGAGAACTGATTCCCTTCAATACCAGAGAAACATCGTTCAGCTGATTCTGTGTGTCCACTATAAACAAAGTAATTCCCCGAGAGGGGATGGTCATTTTTGGTCTACCTCATTGAGAAGATCCTAGGTTCGATAGACTAAGTATAATGCTATAATGCTTATTTATATCCTATCGGATGCAATTCCATCGAGCCAAATAGGCAAAAAAAAAAAATTGTCACTACGTCATCGTAAGCTGATCATAGAGATGGATTTTATCTCTATGATCAACTTACGATGACGTTGTACAAATTACTTTGCTTATAGTGGGCACACAGATACATCTGAAAGGAATAAGCTCTCTATATATTTTTATCTTTATGGGAGTAGCTACAATGGAATTAAGAATAATATTACTTAATGACTAATAATAATAATAGGAGGATTCCCTTCAAAGGATCGTAATTGACATGGAAAGAAAGATATAGTTTGTGTTCCCCAGGGTTATATAATCTTATCACCGAATTGATGTTTGGTTCCCATCTGCCGTAATGCCATAAGTAGTGATGATCTATTTAATAATGACAAATGTTCTTTCTATTCTCACTTTTCTTTTTAACCAATGACGTTTGACAAATAAGTCTCCGTTTCGTATACTTAATAATGCCGTATTAAGTAAGCGCGTTGGCTCAGGGGAAGCGAGGAGAGTTTTTGAAGGAAGGGGTTAATATTGATCAACCTTGCTTAAAAGGTCTTAATAGAGCAGGGAATGCCATAGCCTGGAATAGTAACTCCCTCCTTTTTATGTCAAAGTTTAACTACCTTCGTAAAAAAAGGAAAAAGGAGGGCGCTCTTCCTATAAGAAGAGCGCCCTCCTTTTCTTTTTTTTACGAAGGTAGAAAAACTTTGACATAAAAAGGAGGAGGGAGTTATTTACAGTTTAGTTCCCTGGATAGAGTAGTGATATAAGGCTTATTTATATTTAGACGGATATTTCAATGCTATCGAAGCAAATTTGACAACAAAAAGAGAATATACAGTATGTGTATGTAATGATCAGTATTTTATCTCGTATGTATTCTTAATTACAAAACTAGCTTCAAGATACTTTTATTGATTTAAAATATAATTTAAACAAATGAATCAATTAAAAAAATTCAAGTAATAAACAAGAACTTGACTTATACATCTCTCCTATCTATAAACCGAAGCTAGGCACCCTACCCAAGGATCCCAGCCGACCGGACAATCATGATTATGTACCTAAAAACGACTAGGAAACGCTTCAACAACCTCAAACAACCAAAGATTCCCTTGAAGGATTGTCTCTTGATGCGCGAGACAACGCCCGTCCTCACGCTGCCGCTGAAACACGGGGGTTATGACACTAAGGGACGTGGAGCTACAGCTTGGATCTGGACCTCTTTCGCTGGTTCCTATTACTGAAGTTGAAGCATCTGCTCCGCTAAGACGGATTATGAGGACATGAGAAACCATAACTGCGGCCGATGAATAGAGTGAACGAAGATTAATATGTGCGATCGACTAATTTTTATATAAATGTTTTTTTGGTTTAATCTTGACTCATTCATTCTTTTAGTTTTTTAAAAGTATTTTGATTATTATAATTCCTATATTAATTACATTTATACTTTGATTAAGATACGTTTACCATGATCCAAATTAATTATCTAAGGAAATATTGACATTTGGGGGCGCAGGTTCGAATCCCGAGAGGGGATGATCATTTTTGGTCTACCTCAATGATAAGATCCTAAGTTCGATAGACTAATTTTAAGGCTATAATGCTTATTTATGTCCAGTCGGATGCAATTCTGTCGAACCGTATAGGCAAAAAAATATTGACATGAGGCCCATACATTAACTGGGACACTATTAATCATTGCGTTTTTTTCTTCTCTGATTTATACCCACAGAGATTTAAAGCATAGATAACTTATTCGTAGAAAAAAATGTTTGTCTATTATCGAGAAAAGGGCCCAAAACATAAAGATTTTCTATATATCCTGGGATAAATAAATCGGAATCAAACACAGAAACATAAATCACATAACCTTTCATTTTGCAGTAATGTAAATGACTTTATGACTTAACCCTTGTGTGGTGTTCGGTCTGTGGGACCCATTTTCATTTTGTCTCAAAGAAAAGTAATACGAATTTTTATTATTTCAAACTCAGATTCATTGGCCTTGGCTCATTTTCTGTGAAGAACATATATCACAACACGTTTTCAGTGACCACACACCATACACCCCCCCTACACATTTACATTACATAGAGGGTGTTCGGGTCTGCTGGACCCGGGGTCAATGAAAGTGGAAATTTTAGGTCTTGTGCACCATCCACCCAACCTACAGAACCATCACCTGCAAAGCCTGAAGTAAGTGTGATGCTATTGCAGTTGATCTGGCACTCATATCTTGTGTGTGAGGAGAGAGAGTTAGAAAAATTTCTGATATTTTCATTATTCTAGGTTACAGCCAGCAACAACAAAAGAAGTGATGTTTTATTTATAAATGTGACCTAATGAAGGTAAAAGACTATTATTTATCATTTTTGTTGTTTATATTGCTTGTAATTGAGATAAGGAAAAGATCATTTGAGTATTTTAACATAAAATAGTTTTATTGTGTTTAGCTGAGAGCCCCAAAACGCAGCGGGTCCACCAGACCCACGAAGAGTGGCTGTGTTACAAAAATATGAACACCACACAAGGGTTAAGGGCCTCCATCGACAAAATATTTATCTATTATTAAAGAGAATAAGCTCTCGAGGTTTTTATGTCTCTATGATGATACCCTCTAAAGGTCATATTGATATCCCATATCTGAAGAGCACGTTTTGAACGGCAATAAAACAAAGAACCAAACTAAATGTCTTAGCATATTTTCTTTTTTAATTAAGCAAATATAAAAGTATATAAAAAGCAGACTGCTACATTACAGTTGAGAGTCTCATGGATATTGGGTCTTCCATATAAGAGTTTTTTCATTATCATAAATTGCTTTTAATTTGCATAAGAATCGAAGGCTGCTACAATATTCTTTTTCCCCCTTAAATGACTGTCTCCATTCTTTGCAACATATAGAGAAAAATGGTTGCCATTTTCGGCTTAAGGATTTGAAAGAGGATAGAGGACACTGTAAATGTTTTAAACGACCACCCAAAAAATATAGTTACTATTTTGGTAGTCAAATTTGTATCAAGTATTTTGAAACACATTCACATATTTGAATACATATTTGAAAAATGAAATTCTTGAAACAGGATCTTTGTCCATCGAATCAAATGTTTTGCTTTCGATTTTCGAATCCACCTGAAAATTGTGGGTGTTAACTGCTCCAATTATTTTTTCAAGACCTTGTAGCTTTCCTCAGAAAAATATGATCTGATGGTCGACATACGGATAAGAAGTCCTAAGGATCTAAAGAGAGTTTTCGATCTCTTTTATTTAATAAGCACAAATTATTTTCAAAATCTTATAGGATAAAAAGAAGGTTATTGAAGACGGAATATACTTTTATATTTCGGTTCATGATTTTTAAAAGGTAATGCTGGACATTTAAAAAATATCGATACGTAGGGTTGTCTAAATAAGTACGTCTTAATGTATTATCAAGAATATAATAATATGCATGTCTCATAATGACTATTTCAACATGAATATCGATCCCTTGGATCAATAAAGACGAGAGAAGAGAGACTAGGTGATACTGCAGATGATTCTTTATCACCATTATCATTCACTTCTTTTAACGAAATCATCTCAAACACACCTGAGGATCCCATTTCCGATCGGCAAAGAAAGGCAAGGCAACCATGGGCGAAAGAAAACTCTGCTATATCGTGTCTTCATCGTCGAAGCTTTCAGCCTCCTCACCTACATAGAAGTAGGGAGATCAATTAAAGACTCTTTTATGATGTAATATATGAATAACAGGGTGAAAATCACTAACCATTCTTTTTTAAATATTTTTTCTCATAAAATTCACATTACATAATAGTATAAAATAAAATAATGTAATCGTATGTTGATTAAAAACATGAAAAATAGGTAATATAAAAAAAGGATATAAGAAGATCATTATGATATTTCGAGATTGAGGTTTGATATGACTTATTACTGACAGAACTACATGTGTAATTTTTTTTTCATATTAAACTTAGTTAATTAAAAAATAAAACAGATACTGTGCCCTAGCCAGTTCTATTCTTTTTAATATTGCGTCAATAAATATAATGAAAGAACATATATTATATTATAAATATCTTCATAGCCAAACTTCTTTTTTTAAATTGATTTTGAGCAATTATAAGATAGTATATTTAGTATTTATAAAATATAGCAGACTTTAATCAAGGCATTGAAAGTCAATTATTACATACAATTATAAAAAACTACTTTATCTATATTGTTCTTCTACGTCTTTCAGTTCTTAAACAATACAGCTTTGTAAATTTTTTCGGTTAAAAACATTTTATTTGGTATCTGTGAAATTATAGAAAAAAAATACACAAAAATGATATACAAGAAACTGAGTAAAGCTATTCAGGACAGTGTTGCGTTTTTTGCCTTTTTGGTTCGATAGAAATGCATCCGACAGGATATAATAATCACTATAGCATTAAAGTTACTCTTTCGAACAAAAAAAATATTTTTATGAGTAATCAAATAGCCTTTTGTGGTTTGACTCAGAAAGTAGCGTTTATATTTGAAACCAAGTTTTTTAAAATTATGAATAACTTCAGCAAATAACAATTTGAATATTCATGTATTTTAAACTTAAAAGTTAACTGATTTGGTTCATTTATACTTTATGTATAGAATAACAAAAATGATATTCGATAATATAAACGAGTAATTATATAATTACAAATAATTGAATTAGGACTTTTCAAGAATATGGTCCAGAGAGTTGAGGTTGCGTGATACATTTTAAAGTTCCAGTTTGCAAAAGCTACCACTGTAAAAATAAGAGAAAGAAAAGAAGACAGAATGAGGCTTTCATCATCTTAGAGTGCTATTTATCGGCAGCTTATGATGTAAGTCCTGTCTCTCTTGGGAGTTGAAGCCTTCACAGAAACCATGATGAGAGTCTCTTTCTTTCTCGTATTTTTATAGTGGTAACTTTTGCTAATGAAACTTTAAAATGTTCACGCAACCTCAACCTTCTGAGCGATATTCTTCAAAAGTGCTTTGAATTACACTTGCCCTTAATCAGGTTCTTGGAGCCCATTAACTATTATGTATTTTATTTTTGGTGCGTTTATTTTATTTAGGTTAGTTAGAAGTTTATTACTGCATCACAATAGATATACGTATATATGTATATATATATACACACATATAATAACACAATACAAACTAAAGAAATGAGCACGACCACGCGAAGGGGTATATTGCTACAACAGCTATATGGAGTTACATTTTAATAGTACAAGAATATAGATACCTGACCACTGATCCATTTTTTTTAATTTTTTAAAACAACATTTCAATTTCTTGAAAAAACAATAATTTTTGACTGTTTTATTGTCTTTGGGAACACTTCCTGATAATCGACAGATCCAGTTATGGATATTCCGCTCTCTTTCCATGTTTTTCTGTTGTTTGTCATGATTTCCAGTGCCTGAATTTTTTTATTGTTTCCATTTCTGTAGTGTTCTCTTTCTATCATGTCAGTACGCTGATTTTTATTTCTTATTATCATCAAGTTCGTTGTCGTCTTTTCAACAGTTTCTTCTTTCTTCAACATCGAGTATCCCGGGGGTCTTGAAAGCGCACTTTCCCTGCTGATGCAATGCGAAGAGTAAATCCCATAATTGGAGATTTTTAAACGCTTGGTGGTCTACAATAGATAGAGAACTTTTCTAAGTTGAGTTAGATCTAACTTTTTAACTTTCCCTTCAATCCCACGAATAGTGCATTGATTTTAATATTTTAGCAAGTATATCATCCATAATTTCACAATGATTCCTCGGATAAATCCTGTGAGCATCTTTTTCCCCTTACGGGCTTCCTCATTCTTCTGCTTTCCATGAAGTTGTCAAGTAGAGGTGTGGATGAAACTATAATTTTTCGTACATATTGACAGAGGCATCATCGTTGACGTAAATTCCAGCTTTTTGTTTGTGTATCGGCGCCCTTCATAAGTGGGAATCCATTCTCCAACAGATGAGGACATACGACTGACATAGTCTGTATCAAGAATTTTAATAGTCGTATTCCACTCAGCTAGTGAAATATGGTCACCGTTCTTACGAACAATGATAAGCTCATTGGCTTTCTTTTGCTATTTCAGCATAAAGAAACCGTCTCTAGTTTTTTTTGTTAGAATTTTGTGGTTGTAGAGGGCAGCCCAATTCATTTTGTTTTCGGTCGTTTAATACACACCGTTGTTTTGAGCCTAGTTATTTATAATGGACTTCTTTGCAATATATGAACAAGACGGCTGTATTTTAAGGAGGACCAGGTTGTAATTATATATAACCGAAATCAATATATAAGGGCGCCAATTCACGCTCTATCGAGATGCATATTGAATAATTACCTCCGCGAAGGACGTTACTTGTTTTCACGGGCGTTGGTGGTTTGTTTTCAGCCGTAACTCAAAAAGTACGGACAGTCCAGATGAAACTTTGGGGAGTTGTTGAAATGCCAAAAAGGAAACCAGTGATAAAAAATTTTTGCATCTCTCGAGTGCAGAATTAAGATGCAAAATGAGCTAAATACTAAGAAATATTTTCAAGTTAGCCTACTCTGCCCAATAGATGTCGCTGGGATGTGAAATCGGGTGACGGTAGCCGTTGACTCTCGTGAAATTGTTCTACTAGGTTTCGTTGGAGCCTACCTATTATTTACATGTCAGATCCAGCGGATTGATGTGAGAGCATCAGACATTCACACAAAACTGTCTACACGCCATGACACCAACAGCACCTTTAAATTCTCAAGATGAGTAAAAGCACTCTGCGGAGGCAACATAATAATAATATAATGAAGTATCCGCATATGAAATAATTGCAATTATACCTTGTCAAGGGACGTCACAGTAGGGAGCAAATGTATACAGATACACTATAGGATAGGCACAATGCATCAAGCATCTAATAATCTTTGTAAAGCGAGGAAATAGATCCCTTATCCTCTGCAGGATAGTTCACTCTTTCTATATTTGTATTTTTAGAAAAAATGTCAATGAACATTATGTATTAGATAATTAAAAAACCAAGTATAAGTACTGCTGACATTATTATTATATTGGACGGATTCCAGCAATGAGGACATTCATTTTTGTTTGTGCTTTTATATGTTCCCAGGTTGTTCTGTGAAACCATTGTGTAACTACAATAAATAATTAAAATTTTTATCAAATATTTATTACCTCCGCTGAGGAGGATATTGTTTTCACTGGCGTTGGTTGTTGGTTGGTTGGTTTGTTGTCAGCAGTATAAACTCAAAAGTACGGTACGGATTCGGATGAAACTTTGTGGAGTGGTTGGAAATTGCCAAAAAGGAACAACAGTGATTAAATTTTGGCATCTCTGAGTGCTGCTTAAGATGCAAAATGAGCAAATACTAATAAATATTTCAGTTAGCCTACTCTACCAATAGATGTCGCGTGTGCTGATAAATCAGGTGCCGGGACGTCTTCCTCCGAAATTTACGTCGAGGGGAACCCTCCCCGTCCTCTACACCGCCCCAGTCGTGAAAATCCGCTCGGAAGGCTCATAAGGACCCGTAACGGCGGAGGTTGCAGTCTCTGAGTGTATATATGCCTCTAGTTATCATTGCCTCTGGACGACTCCTGGACCGACCCCGCAAATGTAATTAAGGCTTCTCATCAAAATCAAAGCATCTTTTGAAAATAATTAAAAATTATTGAAATTTTACTAATGCTTATTATTTTTTTTATTGCTGTGCATTCCAGTTTTTACTTAATGTTAGAAATGTAAAATTGTTTTAATCTTTTGTGAAGATTTGTTTAGACTACAATGTCTATATATGATTTTATACACAATTAACTTCAGGTTAATAAAGATTTTTTTTGTGTATTTTGGTACAAAAAAAAGTTAATAAGCCCTAAAATACTTTCATATATTGAATGACATTTTATATGTCAAAAAATATGTAATTTGGGATTCCGTATTTATATGTATCGACTATAACATTCAAAGTATTAAAAAACATATTTACTGGTCTAATAATTCACTGGTCAACAGCAAAAAATCGTCAGGGGTTCTCAGCTGACTTAGACTAATTTGGTGTTCTGAGTCGAATATCACATTGATTTTGCTCCATCAGTCAACTTTTTGAGATACAGCCATAGGCCTACCTGACGAGCTATACATATTCTAATATCAGCAGTTTTGAGTTCAATCATATTTTTCTTGAAAAATATATCGAATTACAATTCACAGACACGAATAATATTATAAATAATTTATTTGTGTTATCTTAACTTTAGTGTATATTTAGTTGTAGAATTTATTTAATATTTAATTTATTTTTGTGTGAATTAGGCCGACGAGGGTTATATACTTTAGCAAATTTGGGTCATTCTTCCCAGGACTCCGTAGTGACAATATTGCCTCTTAGATTCTCTTCATATTCACATTACCTTTACATTCAATTGCCTTGCCTTAAATTACTCATTGTGGGCTCAGTGTGTGTTTAGACTGGAAGTGGGCGCACGTCGGTTTTGTTATGAGGTTGGTTTCTCTGAGAAATAGTACAATTTTGGCATATTCCGTGGCTATAATCCCTAATTTCATTGTTGACACTCAGCTAAATCTTTCTTTTTTCTTTCAGTTTATTGTGATGGCTTCGGCGCGACATCTGCGGAGAATGCACGCTGTCAGAGACAGGAAGAATATCACAGGATTTGTGAAGCGTGCCTACATGGCTTACAGGGGTGTGGCAGGCGAATCTAGACTTTTTTTTAGCACGGAAACAAGATACTCATATCCAAGAACAAGACCTTTTATTACTTTTTTCATATCACACAAATTTAGATGACTTTTCTCTTAATGTTCATTCAATCCAACTTGCTCCTTTCACAATAACAGCCTCCACACGGTGCCTGAACCTCCCAACGGCATGAGCCACCTGTTCCCTGGACAAGTTGGCCACTGCCTGGATGATGGCAGCTTTCAAGGAGTCCACAGGTTGTGAGCACGCTTGTTAGTGCCCTCTCAAGGACGCCCCACAAGTAGTAGTCGCAGGGGTTGAGGTCAGGGCTGCTGAGGGCCAGAACTCCTTTGAGCAGAACATGTCGAGATTCTCTAAGCACCAGTTTTGCACCAAATTGGACGTGTGGGCGGGAGCTCCATCTTGCTGGTAGAGATAAGGTCTACCAGCAGCAATCTGGGTCATCCAGGCTTCACCACAGTCTGCATGACGGAATTTGAAGACGTCGATGATCTCCTTGGGCGTACGGCCGCAACGGAGCGTCACAATAATGGCCGTCCTGCGCTCAAGTTCCGAGGACATTTTCAATCTTTTGTTATTATACAAAGCTCATAGGATATACTAACCAGTTCATACTTTTTAAGCTTCTACCCTCACTGGTTTCTGAGATACAAGTACTCAAAGTTAGTCTAGATTCGCCTGTACACCCCTGTACTTAAAGTCAATCTGGGTGACCAAGATAGTCCTGGGCACCGCACACGGTGTGCAAGACGTGCATGGAATACCTCGGCGGTGGACCAAGGGCGCGAAAACTTCACTGAAGTTGGAATTCCGATGGTATGGAGAGAGCCGTTTGACCATGCAACGGATTGTTACTTATGCGCCATCAATACTACTGGCATCAACCGGAAGAATCGGCAAAGCCTCCAGTACCCCGACCTTCCATCTGCCCGCCGTCCAGTGGCTCACTGCGAAGACATTCCTGTACCAGCGTTCACACAGCTTCCCGACAGCGACGACGAGGGCACCATTACAGACGAGCGAGAAGATACAGAAGAGTTTGAGTATGAAGCACAAGATGGTCCGCAGATCTTTTCACAATGTGAGCTTAAGATCTGGTTCGGGATCTCAGCTTGTCGAAGATTTCCTCCGAGCTGTTGGCCTCCAGACTCAAAGAGAAAAATCTACTTGACAAGGACGTGCGTATCACTTTCTTTCGTAAAGGCATGAGGATTACATGGGCTACTTCTGCCAGGAGGAAGACCTCGTGTACTGCCGAGATGTCGCCGGTCTTCTTGTTAAGCTCGGCGCTCCTCAATACGATCCGAGAGATTGGCGACTCTTCATTGACAGCTGCAAGCGCTCTTTGAAGTGTGTGCTCCTCCACAACGGGAACCAGTTCGCCTCAATCCCTCTTGCAACCTCCACAACTCTCAAAGAGAAATATGAAGCAGTGAAGTACGTACTCGACAAAATCCATTATGAGCAGCACAAATGGATCATCTGCGTCGACTTAAAGATGGAGAACTTTCTACTTGGTCAGCAGTCCGGGTTTACGAAGTACCCATGCTTTATATGTATGTGGGACAGTCGAGACAGAGTCCAGCACTATGTAAAGAAAGAGTGGCCGGCGCAAGATCAGTTAGTACCTGTGGCGAGAAACATCATACACGAACCTTTTGTTGACCGGAGAAGATATTGATCCCACCGCTACACTTGAAGCTTTGGTTAATGAACAGTTCACGCGCGCTCTCGACAAGATGGGAGGTGCTTCAATTACCTGTGCCGAGCCTTTCCTCGACTGACCAGTGAGAAGGTGAAGGCCGGCATTTTCGATGGCCCACAGATACGGAAGCTTATAAAGGACACAGAGTTCCAAAACTCCATGAACACGCTAGAGTGCGCCGCGTGGAAATCGTTTGTGCAGGTGGTGAACAACTTCCTGGGGAACACGAAGGCAGCAAATCACGCCAGACTCATTAGCACCATGATAGAGGCCTTCCAAAAACTCGGGTGTTTGATGAGTATAAAGATGCGCTTCCTGTTCTCACACATGGAGAAGTTTCCTGAAAATCTCGGGGCGATGAGCGAAAAGCAGGGAGAAAGGTTCCATCAGGACATGCACCAAATGGAGGAGAGGTACCAGGGGAGGTGGGACGCAGTCATGATGGCGGACTACTGCTGGTCGCTGAAGCGAGACAACACAGCAGCTGCTCACACACGGGAATCGAAGTTACGCCGATTTATGCCGTGAATTCTGAACTTCTGTGTCATGTAACGCACATTCTTATACTAATATTATGATAATTATGCTTATAAAATTTGATGGACTAACTAAAAACTGAATAATTTGGATACGTTGATTTTTATTTCTTGAGGAAATGGGAAAAAATCGTCAGGGTTTCTCAGCTGATGATCCACATTTTTTTTTTTACAAAAAAAATCGATTGAAAAAAAATACTGTAGCAAAAAACCTGACCTGATTGAGCAAAACCAAGGTCATTTTGGGACTCAGAGCATCAAAATTAGTCTAATTCAGCAGGAAAACCCTGGACGATTTTCAAAAAATATTTTTTTGTTGCCCTGTGTAATTATTGAACATGTACAGTTTTTATGCATATGTAAGAATGAATAAGTTGTATCAATATTGAAAATATTTGGTTAAATATGTTCATTAAAAGGACATATTATTTTTTTTTTGTAAAATTTACCTTTAGCAATATTTATATTATTTATATAAATTTAAAATATAGTTAAGTATGGTTTGATTAACTCTTCTTCGATTATCACATTCTTTATTTTGTTATCTAAAAAGAGCACATAAAATACAACAACAGTTATTTATAAATAAGTTAAAAATATTTTAAACAGTTGTTTTTAAGACAAAACATAATTACAGGGCTAAATTACTGTCTAAAAATTAACTTTATAAAAAATGTAAAATTCATTTTTCTGTAAAAGCAAATGTGATTTTTAAAATCATTTTTAAAAGATTTTGTCATCATATTGGACGATAAATGAATCATCACTCTGACAGTAAGACGACTAAGAATCCTTTTCAAATACACCTAAGGTGTTCCTATTAATCAGACTTGTTGATTTGTCGTCCATTTGTAATCGTTTGTCCTTCGCGAACAAAGAGCGACAATTTTTTTTGACGAACGGCTACAAAAAAAATCCTATCGTTCGTCATTTGTTTCAAAAAATAATACAGTGACTTGTTGGTTTGTACTTATTCAAAAAAATCGTGATGTCTAACCCTGGCACAAAAAAAACGAAAAGTACTTTCCATAGACTAGTAGAGTTGTACTTTTTAAAATCCTATTTGATGGGAAATAATTCCTTTCTAAAAAACGTCGTCACTTTTATTTAGAATGAGGAAGACAAACGAACGACGAACAACTCAATCTTAAGATGAACGATGAAGTGACGATCGATACCTTTGGTGAACGTAAACGAACAACAATTTTTCGCGAACGTCAACGAGTATGCTATTAATATTGTATAATAAAAAAATTGAGATACGAATGTGTATTATACTTATATACCCAAGCCAATGCAGTTTTTAGGACGTTTTAGAGAAAAATATATGATTTATGAATAATCTTCTTCCTCTAATGCTAATTCAGCCAGAGATGAGACAGAAGTAGCCCTATATAAAACAAGAAGAACAACTCTAAAATTATAGAGATCAATTCTTTTTGACAAAGAGAGACCTCGCCACTGCCTCAATTGTCCATATATCTAGCACTCATTTGGTCCAGTTTACAATTGAAATGCTATTTCTTGTCACACAATGCCCAAGATATTGACTGAACTAACGACTTTAACGTTCTGAACAAAAACGGAACTCTCTGGAATCCAGGCACCCAAGGAAGTATAGCTGTCTTACTGCTATTAATTGAAAGACCGGATTTGATTCAATTTTTTTGAAAAATGACAAGAGAACATCAATTCTTTTAATGAGTTGTGCTTCAGTGTTAGCCTCTATCATCAAGTGACATCATCAGCATATAGGTCAATTAGATGTCTCTGTCATTAAAAGAAACACCAAATCCAGCGTACTTCTTAGTTAACGCCATAGTTAAAACGTTAATTGCCGAAACAAACAGAAGAGGAGCTACGGGACAACCCTGTCTACAGCTCTTCCGAAGTTCGATAGGAACACTATTGATGCCATCCAAAGATATAACACAAGAGCCATTCAACAACACAGTCCTAATTGGATTAAAAAATCGTTTTGGAAAGAGTCTTTTTATACATTTAAAATAAGATCATGCCGTATAGAGTCGAACGCTTTGCTAAAATCTATGGCAATCAGAGCCCCAAACTTTCCCTGTCGCTTAATTGATTCCATAGCATTAAATGTTCCTTGAAATATTTAAGTTTTTTTTGTAATTAAGTTCTACTATACAGCATATTTTATACTTGAAGAACTAGAACAATAGCTTGTTTCCATATTTGGAGAAGTGATAAGTTTCATAATTTAATGAGTCAAAACTCATTAAAGTTAAAATTTCGCAATTAAGTTTATGGCAGGGATTAACATATTAGACAATATCTTCACAACAATTAATAATTGCGTTACTCTCAAACGGATCATATATTTTGTACAAGTATACACTACAATTATAGACCGAAGATATTATTAAAAATCTTTACAACAACATCAATTTATCGCTAATATTCTCATTATTTACTCCATTTTTGGAAGAAAAGGTATTATTTATAGGTCGCAAAGTTTAAGAATTTATTGGCATCTAAAGTAATTTATAGTTTTAATAATAATAAAATTATATTATGTATATTGGGATTCAAGTGTTGACTTATTATATCAACTTGGTATTTACACTTAACTGCTCCAGAGATGCATATTTTCTTCTTCCCTTTGTTGTTTCATCGACTTAAACAATGTATAAATCTTCATGAGTGCGACATAATACTTTTAACACTATAATACTATTTATATCTGATGCAACTCCATCGAAACAAATAGGCAAAAAATTGGTTTCAGATTAATCTGTAGGCTGCTGAATCGGTATTTTTCTACCTTCTTCTCAATGAGTTTTTTGTGTATCAATATATCTGAAAAGTCTGTGACCCAAACATTATCTTACAATTACTCAAATAATTTAATCTGAAAAAATGGGGTGATACACATAAATATTTATTAATTAGATTTTTGTACGTCTTCTTAGGCAAATAAACAGCAGCTTTGGAGGTAATGAATAACGTGAACCATGTAGCTCTTAATTAATCTAATCCAATTACTCCCGTCTTTTTTTACAGCATAGCTAACGTTTTCGTGCATTTTAACACTAGAAAGACGACAATCATACCACTACCTCGGTGGACGGAGCGGGTTATTTCAACCTGCTTTGAAAAAACCTTTAGCATACGGTTATTAGAGCTTATATATGCTTTAGTTAATACTTCTTAATGATTTAATCATGTATTTCAAGAACATTTTACAATGTTTGAATGTAATTCAAGTTACAATGTGTTTAACCATTCAAGTAATATATATGATATATTTTCGCTATATACAATAAAAACAAAGTTTTCACTATATTCCTTTTTATTATTATTAGCACAGATACAATATAAATAAAATATATTCTTTTATAGTGAACATTATGTCACAATAAAATGATTACTATACATAGGTACCAAAAATACAGTATTATGCGTACTAACACATTTTTACTCTTTTGTGCGAAGTACATTTTCCACAAATAGGACGCTTATATTTTCCACAGCGGGTTTTTTGTCTTGATCCTAGATTTTCCTTTGCAGATAACTTGAAATTCACTAGCCTCTCAATAGGAAGAATATTATCAGATTCCTCCGATTACTACTGATTCAGGAAGCTTCTTCGGAGGACCAATAGAGATTGACACATCAGTGTGGACAGAGCTGACTAGTAAGACATTTTTGCTAGGGTTTGGCTTGGTAACGAGTGAGGGTCAAATATCTATTCTTCAGGACATTGTTTCATGAAAAGGCGCCTACAAAAATTTGACCTCAGGAAGAATTTCTCTTCAAATTCGATTGATAGTACCCACTACTGTAATCTTCTATTTTTTATTTTTCAGCAAGTTTCATCTAAGTAAAGAAATTGTCCGTGGTTACATTATGCCCTTTACCAAGATAGGATGTCATTAATTGAAGAACAGCATACTCTGAGACATCTAGCCTTAGTGGGAAATGGCTGCTCATCAGCAATAATATTTTCATTAGGATATTAATTTGGCTTATAGTTCTCAATAAAACTATTCCAGACAGTCGAAAATAAGGCATATTTAGCAGTTTTAAACGAATTGATCTCTCTTCGCGTATAACAAACCTGAAATAACTAAGCAGCTCCTACTATCTGTCAAATGACATGACTTCCCGAAAAAAAGGTGGCCCCCAAATTTGGACCCATTGATGTACAGGCGATCAAACCTCTTGCATACATAATTCCGATGAGTTTATATATTTATACGTATAGAAATAAACACTGAACTTTTAGGAGACTTTATTCAAGAATAAACATTCAAAACTTTTTACATATTCTGAGGTTCACCGTGTTTTACTTTCAGTTACAATAATATATTACTCACTTATATCTGTAGAGACGTCAACAAGCTCTGGTAACTCAGAATCTTTGATTTCGTCGTCAAAAGCATCACTTCCAGATTCTCAGATGCGGGAATAAATTCCTTGTCACTTCGAATTCAAAACTGTCACCATCTGATTCATTTGATGGCGTTTCAAAAGAAGTTGTTGAATTTCGTAAGCAATTAACGTCTTCTTCGTGACATGCTGGCAACTGCTAGCACAAAGTTTTGAGATGAAGCAAAAGCTGCTCTACTCTATTTAAATGAGCAATGGTAACACTTTTACCACTTTGAGTTGCTGATGTTCAACAAAATATATAGGTAAAAGTAAAAGTGCAAATAAGTCACTTAATAATATTGATACAGTGTTAAAATTTTAAACTAATATATTTCTTATATACAATTAAAAAGTAATTAATTTGAGACATGTAAGTATGATAACGTAAAACTCCAGCATTAAAAATGCGGGTAAAATAACCCGCTCGTCCACCTAGTGTTAAATAAAATATGTTGCATATAAGTGACAATACTTTAAGAGTCTG
>CP045899.1:22993881-23043454 GCA_013387185.1 Caligus rogercresseyi | reverse complement strand
TCCTTGGAACATACAAACTTTAGTAAACAGATATGTAGTAAATAGTAAATGAATGGAGGAAATCTAGCCAACAAAACACGCAAAGTATGTCGAAATAAAAAGGATACTTTTCTATAGGGTTTATAGGAATGATTAGTTTTTTACCCAAAATAACGTACGTTTTAAATTAACCCCTATATCAGAGGGATTATGTAAAAGGATCGAGGAAAGGGGCGAGGGTTTTTTATTCCCAAATGGACGCCCCAAGCGATTTTCATGGAAACGGAGGCAACACACAATTTTTTGGGTGGATTAGGATTGCGGGGATAAAATGTTTCTGGATGACAGTAATATACAAATGGTTCAGGAGAATACAGTACAGGGATCTTTATGGAAAGAAATGCTCAAAAGAGATTACTTGAAGGTAAAAACCTACTCTAGACGAAGAAATGGGTAAAGGGCCGTATAAAAGTTATAGAGGCATCTCAGGAAATCGGAACTTTTTGGAAATTGAACGGAAGTATATTTAAAGAAATAAGTGAGAACCTTTTAGAGAAAATGGAGTGGCAGGAGCCAATTGAAAACAATACAAGATTGACTTTCCTAAAGAACACTTCTATTAAAAAGAAACTTGTTTGCATGGGGGATATTTATACGAAGAAAATGTTTTTACCATAAACGAATGTCTGGAGAGGAGGAGTATCCTACGCAAGGTTAGTTTCGGAAGAAGGGAAATTGGCCAAGGAACAGTTTTTATAATTTTATTTCAATGATGGAAACAGTAAGATTCGGAACAGCTTACTCGAAAGGGGAGCAAATAATTATTTATGGCCAGATTGAGAGAAGACGTGAGGAATATGGAGTAGAAGCGTCTACGAAAAGATAATAGAAGGTCTTCAATCAAATTTATTAAGCAATGGCCTCTCTTGTTAAAGTACAAAATAGTGACCAACACTTTGTCTTTGGGTGCTACTCATGGGAGAAACACAGAAGAAAGGTTTTGCTTCTTTTGTGGGCATGCAAGGGAAACATTGAGGCACTTTTTAATGGAATGCGGACAGATGGTCAGAATTCTGGGACATTTGGTAAATTTGTTTTATGAGAATTTGAATCTGATATTACCTCTTAGAGAATTTGTCTTCTTTTATGTTGGCCCACATCAAGAAAAAATTATTTTTTTAACAACTAAAATGCAGTTTTATATTTATAAATTCAGATGTAACAGGGTGCCCCTCCCCAGTGATTTTATAAATATTATAAATACATGGATGTTGAGTGGTTTATAAGTTTGTTACAAGTTTTTTTAATGTGAATGAATTGTAATAAAGTTGTAACTGTGTACAAAAAAAAAAAAAAAGAACAGAAGCAGTGGTTCAGGAGGTGAAGAGTTTCAGTGTAGAAAACCCCAGTTTGCTCACTCAGAAAGCTTCACAGCAAATTTCACCCACTAAAACAATGTTGTGGAGGATCGTAAGACATGATCTTCGATTCCGTTTTTATCATTACACTTCAGTTCAACCATTAACTGATAACCACAAAGTGCAGAGAAGGCAGTTTTGTCAGTGGATTCTGCAGCAAACATCCAACATTAGCGATAGAATCATTTGGACTGACAAAAAGTTCTTTTGCCTCCATCAAAAACCACATCGAAAAAAAACGACGGAGTGTGGAAAAACCTCGAAATATCTGCGAAAAAATGATAGAAATGACCATTATTTATGAATGGTTCCAATCGTTAATGCATTCCTGGTGATGGCATTTGTCGTCGTTTATGGTATTTCATATCTCAGATTGCTCCAGGACATAATTTGGCCCAGTGAGCCATTCTGCATTTCGTTTTTCACTTTGGTGATGCAAGACGGCGCTCCTACACATTGCACAAATGCAGCTTTAGAATTCTAAATGAAAAGTTTCGAGGCCAGTCATCAGCAGAAGGACAGAAAATCCCTGGCCAGCTCACAGTCCAGATCTCAACCCTTTGGACTTCCACTTCTGGGCTGCAGCACAAACTCGAGTTTTTAAGGAAACCAGATCCATTGAGTCTCTCATACAATGTCCAAGCTTTCGCTGAAGGATATAGCCAGAAGACATCAAAAACGTTTGCAAGAATGTCCTGAAGCGTGCGTCGTTCTGTCTTCAGGCTGGAGGGGTCATTTCAGCAACTTTTGTAAGGCTTCAGATGTGTCTCTTATGATATAGGACATAAATTTTAATAAACATAAAAATCTATCTTTTTCCTTTAAATGATGTTATCTATGAGGGAATTTAACTCATTTTAGTACTTCTAATTTGTAATTTAAAAAATACATTCTGATGAACACACAGTAAACAAAGTAATTTGTACTAGTCATTGAAACTTATCTATCTCAGGATCCGTTTACGATGAGAGATCAAATTACTTTGTTTATACTAGACACACAGACGACAGCTGAACAATGTTTCTCTGCTATTGAAGGGGAATCGCTTTCTTTATATTTATATATCTATGATAATATATATATATATATCCAAAAAAAAAATACCTTCCCCTTTAAAACTAAAAATCACAAGCCATTTCATTAATTGAGACATTTATTGCTAACGAAAGTAATTTATAATGGTCCTTTTTCGATCCTTTTTTACATATATCCCTCTTAGTGCGTCTGGATTATCATTAATATTCATATTTACCTGTAAATACCTCAATATCATCCACCTAAACCTATAATCAACTGAATTGAACGTACATATAAATATTTGACCATAACGAATTATCCCCCTTTTTGTGGACAATGAAATTTTAACTTGTAATGAAATGGAGATTTCTTTATTGTAAAATCAACATGAGTCACAAAGAAGTAAGAGAACGTTCATTACAAATGTAAAAGTCATGGCTGTATATTGAATGTACATAGAATATGAGATTATATAAATGGATGCATATCAGACAATCAAGATCATGTTGTTACGATTCACACTTATAGTTATTAGTACTTGATTTTCCATCCTTCATTTGTTTAAAATCTGAGATGGTTCTGAGAGATGGCAAAGCTTTCTGTATTTTTCAAAAGGGTAATGTGTATTGAAAACTTAAAATTGTATATGCAAGGTACTATTTTTATATTTTTAAAAATCATTATATTTTTACAATATACTTCTTACCAAATAATATTTATCTTCTGATCCTTAAAAGGTTTAAATAAGTAAATTAACCTTATTAAAACTAGCAGTGTATTTATTTGAATTTGTTTATATGTTATAAGATAGGTTTATACCTAATTTATTTGTATTCAAGTACTCTGCTCAAGAAGCAGTAAAAGTTTTAGTATGAAAAATCATTACTTTTTCAGCTTAAACCCCATTACCGACTTGTCTAACCGTGAATACTTAAGGTTTTTTTAAAGACTTTTTTGATATAGATATATTACATATAAATAATATATATAAACTAGAGGCATATATACACTCAGAGAGTGTGTACCTCCGCCGATCCCCACAACATTCCCATTCAAACATTCTCCCTTTCACACGCCCGATTTTCATCTCTAATCATTGTTTCCTCTCTGTTAGGTCTCCTTTGATATTAAAAAAAGCACTCAGAAAACGGGAAGAGGAAAGTTAAGCTACGTCACTGGCACATAGTCCTGAGCTGTCTAAGACATAATCGTCATGAATATTTTTTACGGTTTGTTCTTTCCTACTCCCTGAATAGAGACTTATTATTATTATAGTTAGTATTTTGCCATTTTGCTTAAAAAGCACTTAGAGATGCCAAAATTATCACTTGTTCTTTTGGCATTTCCAACAACTCCACAAAGTTTCATTCGAATCCGTTCAGTACTTTTTGAGTTATCCTGCTGACAAACTACAAACTAACAAACCACAATAACAACACAAAACAAACGCCAGTGAAACAATACCTCCTTCGGCGGCGGAGGTAATAAACATTTTAGTTTAAATATAAATCTCTAATCTAAAATCTAGCAGCATTATATAAAAAATATATTATTAAAAAACTCAAGGAAACAATATTGTAATAAAAATACAATATAATAAATAATATCGCAAATAATAAATAAAATACTAAAGATTGAATATATCATTTTGTTTGTCTTTTAGCAAATCTTCTGTACTACCTCATAATCCGTTGCAGAAATTGGAGATGTCCGCGGAGCAAGATGATAAAATACTACTTAGTTTCCTTTGCTTTTGTATCAATCTTAATTTTCAGTATAATTATTTTCAATAAATCGTTTCAAGACATTCGAATGCACAGGTTCTAAAATATCAAAGTTGGATCTTTGCCTAAGTATGGATGTTGAGACCGTCGTAATAGTGTGAACTTAGATAGAGTCTTTCAAGACATAAATTTGGCACCCTCACTCCTCTCTTTCATCGTTGTTTTGTCCTTGTCTTTGTAACATCTTTATGTACATATAGGATAATAAAAATGAATAAAAAAATAAAGCTTGTTATAACCAAGATGATCACATAAAGCGAATGCCTTTTACATTAAAAAGCTTGTGTTGACACTCACGGTGACTTGAACGCCTTCTTAAATGTTTGAATCCCACCTCTCCAGATCCCTTAGAGATCCGTGTTTGGATCCCTTGTCCGTGTTTTATGTTAAAAAATATAACGACGATTAATGTATATATTAAATATATATATATATATATTAGGGCTTTCTTATTTTTCAAATGTTTGAAATGTTAGCAACATTGTGGATTTTCGTTTCTTTGGTGATAAAAAAGACGACATACAAAGTTGAACAAAATCGGTCAACATTAGGAGGTCACACAACGAGGTCAAAGTTTTAAAAATTTAGTAAAAATATAGTTTTCCGCAAATTCTTCAAAATTGTGACGTTACAGACTTCAATAATGATTACTACTTTAAAGGAATATAATTTACTACCAGACGTATGTTTGATGGGATATATATATATATAATATATTAATCGGATCTCTTGTCATTGGTTCAGGTTTAAAATAAGTATAATGACGATTCATGTATGAAACTAATGCGTGACGCCGTGTTTGTAATAATGAAATCCCTCCTCCAGATCCCTTAGAGCTCTGTGTTCGGATCTCTTGTCATTGGTTCATTTACATTTTAAAAATAAACCATAAGAGTATAAAAATAAATTAAGAAGTGTTGCCTGATTAGTTTATAACACTACTTCCTTTAAACTCAATTTAATTTAACTTTCGTATGAGCTTTAGTTTTATTATTTTAGATCGACCTTGAAGAAGATATTTATTATTAGACTAATTAAATCACAACATTAAATCCAAATTTATAGCCTTTTTCAAGCCACTACTATACGTAAACTCTCCCCCCACCTATGAAAAATAGTTATCGCTTCATTTCGCTCTCTCTATCTTACACTATACAATTGATATAAAGTGTGTGGATGGGAAAAAGTACGTCAATGGATAAAGAAATTTGATACTTTCCACCTTTGTTTGTATGTAACTGGGTACTAGGAATAGAGTTATTCAGACAGAGGTCAATTAGAGGTGATCCCTATAAATTGTATTTATATGCCTTATTCTTTACTGATGACTGAATATTTCTAGTTGTATTATGTGAACAAAGAATAGGATAATTGACCTCTCAGTTAGTTATTATTGCATTGTTTTTCAACTATTCTCTCCAGAAAAGAAAAGAAAAATTGTCATTCTTAAACACATAAGTAGATGTCTAAAATTTATATACACTTATGAGATACAATGGATGCATATCCGAGATACTAAATACTAAAGAGGGGATTTCAAAACACTAACTGTATGTTTAATAACAAGAACAATGTTTGGAGGAATCAAGCATGACGTCATTTTGCTCGACTCAAACATGTATTTTATTAAACAAATTATAATTTCTTTAATATACAGACAATATAATATATATATATGTATATATATATATATATATATATATATATATATATATATATATATAATATATAATCTATATGTATAGATAGATAGATAGATATAATAGATAGATATATAGATATATAGATAGATAGATAGATATAGATAGATATAGATAGATAGATAGTAGATAGATAGATAGATAGATAGAAGATAGATAGATAATAGATAGATAGATAGATAGATAGATATTAAATAACAGCCTGGGCTCAGACAGAGGAAGATATCCAAGTCCACAATGTCGGGTCTAAAATACTTTCTTATAAATGTGCTTGTTAAACCTGCAAATCTTTGTGCGTGAACAGTTTTTTTTTTCAGTTTCCACGACTAACGTCTGGTTCAACAACCATTTTGTACTTCAATCAATTCAACACACGTATAAAGAATGCAATCTATGAGGGAATATACACAAAATCTTCAAGCATCCCCTTATTCATAAAATATATTTCCCATTGAGCTCAGCTATTCTTTAAAAATATCCTTTTTCATGTCTAATCCATGTATTCATGCTCCCATATATACTGTGTATAAGAAAAAAGGAAACAAGTCCTCCTTCTTTAGTCAATATAAATCTGATCTACAATCTAGTCAGATATATTGTATTATTATTATTATTGAAACGCCTCTCTGCCCAAAAAAGTCTCGTATAATCCGGGAACAAGGCTTAAATAAAAATACTTTAGACAGACGAAACGTGATAATATAGGGTACACACAAAAGGGGGTCTCTCGATCAAACTACAGGGAATTGATTAATCACTCCCCCCCTCAAAACCTTGTTTGTGTCTTGTCATGTATTGACTTTAAAAATATGTATGTTCAACAGGTCCTTAAGTAATTCCTTTGAGAAGCAGAATGTCTTAAGCCTTTAAGTATTGATACGAAGGATGTGTGTATTCTTGTTAAAGAACATATTACTCAACAATATTAATTGTTCTATCTTGAAGAACCCTTTCTTTGAATGCCGTCTTCATCCAATTGAACCCTTTTAGTATCAACAATTATAGCCGTAAAAATGTATTCAAATCATAGAGATATAAAGATATAGAGAGCTTATTCCCTCCAATAGCAGAGAAACATCGTTCAGCTGTATTCTGGACACAATGACGTATTTCTCTGAAGAATCCATATATATATATAATGAAAGCTCATTCCCTCCAATTAGCAGAGAAACATCGTCCTTCAGCTGTATTCTGGACACAATGACGTATTTCTCTGAAGAATCAATAGAGATATAAAAATATAGAGAGCTCATTCCCTCCAATAGCAGAGAAACATAGTTCAGCTGTACTCAGACACAATGATGTATTTATCTGAAGAATCCAATAAGCTCTCTATGTCTTTATATCTCTATGATGCAAATATATATTAATACATTAAACCGTGTTAGCTTGAATTCAGTATATATGGCCCAAATCAGGGGTTAAGTTACCCTTGAGTATTTTAGCATATTTAATGTTTAATGATATACAGTATTTTTTATAGAAAACTTTATTTATTCAGAAAAATAATACATAATATAATGTATAAATAAACATTCTAGTTTTTACAGTATTTAGGTACATGATGCGAAAAAATACAACTACAACATAGGATAAAAATAGCTTAACAGAAATGCATCGTTTTAGGTTCAATCTATTTTTCCATGTCTGTTTAGCTCCTAGAATTAAAATACAACTTTATTCAAACTGAATCCGGTATCAGCCTGTAGAAACATTTACATATTTAATTCGGTACTTAAATTAATGTGAATATCAAAAGCGAATGTATTTTACTCAAATCTGCAATTTTAAACTGTGAATATAAATATTTTTGGCAAGCTCTAATTGTATTGAACAGTTGAAGTTGAATCTATGCATTGACATGATCAAAATTCTTGGATTGATATTCTATGAGCCATCATATCAACTGTTTACCTTTTCACGTGCTGATACTGTCAATGATTGAACGAATAATTAATTATGGTGTTTTTGCATATTTATCGACTCATTAGGCTATTATCTTTGAAGCATCAAAACAATATTGTTTACTTGTTCATACAAATGCATTCACATCTACATATTCTTCCTGGATTTGCAATTATAAATATTTTACATATCATTCTTAAAGAAGTATTCATAGTAGTCCTTGCAAACTCATATATCAACATACCGTATTGGCCCGAATATAAGACGACCCCCCCCCCCCCTTTTCAGGTTTCATGTTTTTGGAGGAAAAAAATCATACAAAAAAATTATACAGCAATGTATTTATTTGAAAATATTTTGCCCAAGAAAACTGCAATAAGAAAGAAAATGTAGCATAACAACAACCACTAAGTAATCAGATCTTCTGCATCGCTGTCACTCTCACTATCGTCGTCACTTTCTTGTTGCTGCACTACTCCCTCCCACAGTACGTCGTCGTCAGATCCATCTAAGGCATTGGAAATGCAGCACTTCTTGAACCCGTGAGCGATGCTCTCTGGCGAAATGGCACGCCATGCCTGGAGGATCCACTCACAAAGCAGATGCACCGCAGGCTTCTGAATTTTTGCACTTGGTGTGAATGCGTGGTTATCTGACAGTAGCCACTCCGTGTATCTCTTGCGTAGATTATCTTTAAATAGTTTGTTGACAACAACGTCCAGCACCTGTAAATGGCTGGTCATCCCTCCCGGGATGATCACAAGGTCCCCATTCATGCTCTGCACCAGCTTTTTCACTGGCTCCGTCAGGTGGCCACGGAAAGCATCCAGGACAAGCATTTTGCGTTTTTTGTCAGGGCACCAGGTCGCATCCCCCACACAACTTTCAGCCAGTCAACCACCAATTCTGTGTCCATCCAGCCCCTCTCCTGTGCACGCACAATAATGCCAGCTGGCATGAGCTCTTTGGGGATAGTTTTTCTCTTTAGAATCAGGTAGGGCGGGAGTTTAGTGTAGTCTGCCAGCCATGTCAGTATGACATTGACCTTGCTCTTCTCATTTCCCGTCGAGCGCACAATAACTCATTTTTCACCTCGTTTATTCACGGTGACGGAAGATGGCATGCCAAAAAAGACCGGGTTTGGTCTACATTGCCGATTTGGTGGAAGGGGTATTTGTGCGTCTTCCTTAGATTAATGACATGGCGCTGAAAAGTCAACAGTTTCTCCTCAAAGTCTGAGGCAGGCGCTGGGCCAGCTTGTTCTTGGCCTCAGTGATAGTCCATTGCGTCTCATCATTCTTTTGACCCACCCGAGACTGGCTTTGAACTCGTTTGCGGGGATATTCAGCTCCTTGGCTATCTCCAAAGCTTTTAACTGAATTATTGCTCGGGTTACGGGCATTGCCTCTTGCCGTTTTTGTCATATATTGAAAGACTCGGCTGTCAATCTCTTGAAAGCGGCCGCGTTGAGGTCCTCGGAAAGATTTTCTTTGGCTATTAGCATTCTTAAGGCGCTGTTTTTATACTCGCCACCGCCTTACATTGCACTCGGTGACTCCATATTTTGTGGCTGCTCGACAATTATTTGATGACTCTGCCTCGTTCACTACTAAGATTTTAAAATTGGCATCATAACTCTGTCGAAGCCTTTGGTTAATTTGTCCAGATTCGAATCACTTTGTTCAAGACAGTCTCTTGTCTTCTCCATTTTTTATTTTTGCTGTGTTATTGTTGTGAGGGACGGTGGCCGATTCATAGTTTGTTGTTATTTTAAGTCCAAACAATCGTTGTGAAATGATACGGACAAAACGATCACTAGACCTCTCCAATATTGAGTGTTTTGGTGTTGTGAAGGATAGGCCTAATGACCGCATTCAGGTTAACTTAATATATATATATATATATATATATGAATTATGTTTTTTGTCTAGTCCGCGAAAATAAGACGACCCCCTATTTAATGTACTATTTTTAGAACAAAAACCCCGTCTTATATTCGGGTCAATACGGTATGTTTATATATATATAATAATTCAAAAGGTTGGACGCAAATGGTATATAAGATCTAAAGGCTTTTGAATTAGATTTTATTTTTATATACATAAGAAAATACAGAAGTAATTAACTTTTTGTTTGTTGCCTAATTGGTTCGATAGAATTGCATCGGACCGGATATAAATAAGTATTATAGCATTTAAAATTAGTCTAACGAACGTAGGATCTTATCAATGAGGTAGACCAAAAATGAGCATTCCCACTCGGGATTCGAACGTTTTTAATTAGTTAATTGTGTGGGAAATATTGAGGGTAAATTTGCAAATTAAGAGTATTCGAATAATTCATTGATCGTTACAATGGAAAATAGTAACTTTATATTCTAAAGGATTATGATATGTGAATTAATGTTGGTTATGATCAATTACGCTCATTTTCTTTTCATTAATCACGTTCTAGAAAAAAAGCCTCAATGTTCTACACTTCTTCACAAGTTCACAAGACAATGACCTAAAATAGGACATCGCTTATAAGTAAGTATTGGGGGTTAACTAACGATGACTTTGTTGATGTCATTTCATTCCTCTCAATATTATGTGCTATTCCTGGCTATCATCATATAATACACATTGATTTATCAATTACTGGTCTCATCTCTTCGTATATGATATCAATTATTTCTATCCACGAAATAAAGCAATAACTCCTTATTTCAAGTACGATATAAAGTTTTCCTCAGTTTCATTCCGTTTTACTGAGTCAAAAATGCATATTTAATTTTGTGTGCATGTGGATAACATGCTATTATCATTATTACAAGGTTCAAAAATGCATCTAATATAATCATAATAATTTTCGAGGCATTATTTTCATCAGAGAAAATACTCGCAATGAAAACTAGAGGCATATATACACTCAGAGAGTGCAAACCTCCGCCGTCACGGGGTCCTTATGAGCCTTCCAGGCGGATTTTTCACGACTGGGGCGGCGTAGAGGGACGGGGAATTCCCAAAAGACGCTCCCGGCACCCGATTTCACGCAAGCGACATCTATTGGCAGAGTAGGCTAACTTGAAATATTTATTAGTATTTAGCTCGTTTTGCATCTTAATTCTGCACTCAGAGATGCCAAAATTTAATCACTTGTTACTTTTGGCATTTCCAACAACTCCACAAAGTTTCATCAAATCCGTTCAGTACTTTTTGTGTTATCCTGCTGACAAACAACAAACAAACAACAAACAAACGCCAGTGAAAACAATACCTCCTTCGAGTAATGAATATAGTAATTCGAGTAGGATTGTTTTTCTCCAATTTTTCTGGGGTTTTATATCATGCAGTCATTTTGTATTTTATGTTTTTTCCTACTTTTTCAATTGGAACACCAATATTGCTCAATGAAGATAATTAGAAGAGCTTTAGTTTGAAACTATATGAGTATAATGAATAAAAAGTAATCTAAAAAAAGACGAAAAAAATTGCTTGTCAATTGTGACAAAAAATGACATTCTCTTTGCCTCGTCCCCCTCATAAAAGTGCAGAATCCTAATGTTGTCATCAAAGCCTTGCTTAAGAAGTGGAAGACTTGAATACTATATTGTTCAATAGACTTCTCGAACGATCTTCAATACTCCTATTCCATGAATTTAAGATCCATAATGAATGCTGTGGCTTCAAGATATGTGGAGATATCAAAATTCTCTTCATACATCAGGATTCCAGGACGTAAATGACATATCGAATTAAGTATTTATTTCATTATCTTCTTCCTAAAAAGTTCTCCTCAAACTAATTTTGAATCACTTATGAATTTCATTGATTCTAACATATTTACAGCGGATATCTTTAAACATAATTTACCTTCAAATGGAATTCCTTTATACCTTAATACCTTTAATGTGATGTGTGCCTCAATGCTGATTTTTAATTGCTTAATGATTTTATACAAGAACATTGGTTTTATAGATTTACTACTGTTATTATATAATTTACTAGAAAGTTTATATAAAAGTGTTTCCAAGCTATAAAATATACTTTTAATATTTTCCTATATTGTCTACAAAAAGGTTTTGGTTCCTTTTTCTGTTGTTCGAATATAAGATGGACTCTATTGTATCCGTTGAAATGGCCCTGTTTTACAATTGGTATTGAATAAACGGATGTTTAGATCAGGTAACAATTCTTGCAAAAATACTTTATAGAAAACTCTTCGCTTAGTATATGTTTCGTTCGAAAATAGTCTTTTTGTATACTTTTTTAAATGAACAATGATGACTGAACGAACTTTGACCCATAAGGTTTTTTTTCGTTTCTCCTTTATTGTTTAGATGATATATAAAATTATATAAAATATAATAAATAATTAACATGAACATTTATATTTAAAATCTAAGCAAGACGTATATCAATATAAAATATTATTACTATTTAAAATATTCATTATTTTTCATAATTTTAAAATATTATTTTGATTTTCAAAGATAAAATATAAATTTAAGTTACAATAAATTCCTGGAGGAAATTGTTCATAGTTTTACCCGTCAATTAATTTACTTACCAAGAACTTAAAAACTTTGATTTTGGCGTCCTTAAATTTGACTTTAGGCCTCATCAAACAATAGAGAAATTTTAGTATTTTATGATCAGAACAGGTGTCATTAAACCAGGAGTTTAAAAATCACAGTCCTCTAGTGGGGTTTAGCTTCAAATTCATATACATACAGATATTTAAAAAAACAATTAGCCCATGAAGCTCCTAAAAAAATTGGTTAAAATATAACAAACTTGTCCATGAAGTCTAGAATTATATTGGCTAAAATATATTTGATATTATTAAGGGAATATTCATTTTTAAAGAAATAAACACCTACAAAATACTTAATAGAATAAGTAAAAATGCTATTATAATATTATTTCATTATTCCAAAGCAAAATGATCATAAAACGATCAATTATACAAATACAAGTCATGCTTTACCGATTATGGTAACAAATATTGGAATCATGCTATTTTAAAAGCTACTGCAGAAAAATAATATAAGAAGAGAGATGAACTAAACTGTTTGTCAGGAAATTTCAAGATGAAGCAGTGATATGTTTATGTCAAAAATCTATGAATAATCACTAACTAATAATATTACAGTATATGGCTTGATTGTTAGGGTTTGATTTGTACAGAAACATTCGCTCAGAACTGTTTCAGGGATCTAAGTTACATAATTTATTGTATTAAATATCATTGTGACATTCATATTTTCTTTTTTCTCTATTTGGATCGATAGAATTGCATTAACTTGATATAAATAAGCATTAGAGCGGCGTCAATCTTTAGTTTGAAATACTTTTGACTAAAAAAAAAATTAAGAAATATTCCCATGAATTAATTACTTAATATCATTAACATATATATGCATATCACTTAATACTAATGGCATACATCTTTTGAAAGGATAATTTTTTAAATTAGGAAACATTTCGAAGCATTAATAGCTTTTGTATAAATATTTTTTCCATCAAATCTTTATTTATATGAAGTTATTGTTTATTTAAATACATGAATAGACATTGTAGTCTAAAACTAAAACTTCATAAAAGATTAAAACAATTTTACATTTCTAACATAACAAAACTGAATGCACTACAATAAAACAAATAATAAGCATCATTAAATTACAATAACTTTTTAATTATTTTTAAGACATGCTTTTCATCAAATAAATAACTTTTTTATATTTTTACTTAATATATAAGAATCAATTAGTAACTAGAGGCATATATACACTCAGAAAGGGCAAACCTCCGCCGTCACGGGGTCCTTATGAGCCTTCCGAGGCGGATTTTTCACGACTAAGGCGGCGTAGATGGACGGGGGAGGGTTCCCCTCGACGGAAATTTCGAGAGGAAGACGCTCCCGGCACCCGATTTCACAGCACAGCGACATCTATTGGCAGAGTAGGCTAACTTGAAATATTTATTAGTATTTAGCTCATTTTGTATCTTAAATCTGCACTCAGAGATGCCAAAATATAATCACTTGTTCCTTTTGGTATTTCCAACAACTCCACGAGGTTTCATCTGAATCCGTTCCATACTTTTTGAGTTATCCTGCTGACAAACAAACCAACCAACAAACCAACGCCAGAGAAAACAATACCTCCTTCGGCGGAGGTAATAATGGTAATCATCTTTTGATCTTAACAGATTTCTAAGATATCCAGTTACTCTCCTAAGGGAGTCGTATTCCCTTCGAACCTATCAGTCTATAACATATAAGCGATGATAAAAGCCCTAATAAACATAAAAAACATTTTTCCATTATATGCTACATTTAAAACATAAATGAAGTCATAACTATGTTCTTTTTACGATAAGAGAGAAACTACCCGTGACAGTGTTTATTGCCCTTCCTGCAGTTGTCTTTTACCTACAACTAATAAGTAGGATCAAGTAACAGTCACACAAGTCAATGAACCGTCAGATTAGCAGTTATGCCTTTATGACTTGATATCGCGAACTTCCTATATACGTACATACTTTTTCGTTTTTTTAAATAGCTCAGAGTGTCCTTGAATTCTTGATTTATGAGGGAGGAAGTTGTCATCCAAGTTTGATTACTTTTTTGTATATTAGAAACAAATATTTCATTCATATTATTATGCCATTTAAATATTTTCAGTTGAATTCTTACACAACCATCAAAGGAACAATATCAAATATGGCGTCGTTCTCGAAACCTATCAACGTAAAATGTGAGTGTCCCTATAGGTAGAATAACATTTTATATAGGATAAACAGGTTCTTTTGTACCAAGTACAACTATATTTCATGCAAACATTTAACTACATCGATAACAAACAAATTTATACACTTACAAATGCATCACATATGTTATAAAATCATCAATAATACTCATAAAATCATTCGGGGGGGCAACTTTGGCAGATAGAAATTTATATATGTAAAATTGCACTTTTGAAGTTAAAAAAATTATTTTGTTTTGATGGGGACCCACATAAAAGAAAACAAACTCTCTCGGTTTCAATAATTAACCAAAATCCTCGTAAAAAAATAGTCACCAAGTGCCCTAAAATATGAGTTGTCCTATATCATTTTATATAGGATAAACAGTTGATGGCTTAAAATATAATTGATGAGTAATGATCACTTTATCTTCCGCTTAAAATTTAATCTATACAGTTCATTTTTTTTTGCCTTAAAGGTTCGATGGAATTGCATCCGACAGGATATAAATAAGCATTATAGTATTGAAATTAGTCTATGGAACCAAGGATTTTATCAATAGGTAGACCAAAAATGACTATCCCCTCTCGGAGTATTCGAACCTGCGCCCCCAGCATTGAGAGTTGAACACGTCTTAACACACACGGCTATCGCGCTCCCTTAGTTCATGTTTTATTTCTTTAACCTTTGTTATATGGTATAAATACCTCCCTAGAATCCAGATTTGCATCCACAAGGATTTTTATCTTATATGAGGCTCAACGTATCTCATTATTTAAAAAATACAAAATTTAATTATAACTTAATAAAATAATCCTTTATACCCAATTACAGCTGTCGAATTATTAGCCAATCAGATAGCAAAGGAAAAAGTTAACAATTAATGATAATATTGTCCACTTTTTATCAAGAGATTTTTAGTCATAAAATGGTGGATCCTCTTATGATCCTTCTGTCATAGAAAATCAATTCTAGCTCAAGCAAAAAATAACTGGGGAAAATGATTAAATTTTGTTTTAAACCAATGAAACCAAGGTCCATAAATATTAAAGTCACGATAATGTGAGTCTGACATAAATTATCCTTTTCCTATGCCATCTTTCTGTTTGCTCCAGCCATTTTAAAATATTTTCTTTGCATCAAGTTGTCCATTATTTTCCATTAAGTTGTAAGTCTTTGTTAATATTTTGTTTTATTATCATCATCCTTTTCATTTTATTAATACTTGATGATGAACTCAGGCATGATGAGGACCCTGTTATTTTAATTCATTATTTTTCATTAGATGGACGGAGACAAAGTGGACTAAAGAGGAGGAAAAGAAGGTGAAGCAGCCAAACTTACAGGTTTCATTTTGATAACTTGCCTTGAATCGAAAACGTGAATGAAGGAAAATTATTATAATAAAATATGTAATGAATATTCTTTTATTTCATGCATTTATACATAAATGAATATAATAAATAAATTATTATATATATATATATATATGTATGTTCTTATCATGAAACAACCGGGTACCCGGCCCAGATCCTGGCTGTTTTTTGAGCAGCCCGGCCCGGTGTCCCGTTTTTTGTTAGACACCGTTCCAGGACTTATTTTTTTTTCGTTTGTCATTCATATTTTTTAGAAAATAATTTCCATAAAAAGTGAGGGTTTTTTTTAACGGAATTTTTGAAATACGAAACTTCATCGCTTTTGTGGCGATTCTTTTCTAAAAAAAAACGTCATCACTTTTTTTGGAGATTCTTTTCTAAAAAAAACGTCGTCAATTTTTTTTTTGGAAATTCTTCACTTCAGAATGTCGAAGGAACGAAAATATATATTAATTTCCGGCCCGGCTTGAAAAATTTAAGTCCCGGCCCGGGTCCTGGCGAAAAAAGGTGTCCCGGTCGTTTCCTGATATATATATATTGTGCGTCTACAGTTGAGTAAAAAAACATTCTAACAAAGTGTTATAACATACGATTATTTCTTGATTATAATGGCATTTTTATCAATTGACAAAGTTATTTGAAATATTCTTTAGTAAAGACATATGTATCCATACAAGGTCCGTGCGAAAATATATGAAAGCTCTTCTCATTGCCTTGATCGTTGATCGAGGCATATAAAAGGGAGGCTATTTTCAGTGTTGAACCGATGTTCACACCCATGATAATAGGGTTGCGAACTGGTTTTATTTGTACCCATTCTCTATTAATCCATCATGTTGGAGAACGGAGAGACTGTTTAGTCTCCTCAAACTGTTTTGTCTACTAGTCCCTCATTTCTTGAAAATGTCTAGGGTATGAGTCTCCCGCAGATCCGTTTCAATAGTGGTCCCGATCCTATGCAGGAATGTGGGCATTTTATTTGGAAGTAAAGAAGTCAGCATGTTCTAAATAAGGTGTGGAGCACTAACCTACAATCATTGGAACTCAAAGAGCAAAAAAATTAAATTAAAAAAGTCTAAATAAAAAAGGGATGAGTTATAATAAATACCAAATGATGTTATTGGAAAAACGTAAAAATACTTCGTATGAATCTTAACACATGTTTAAAGCAATTGAACTTATTATAGGAGATGTTTTCAATGCTCAAGACTGCATTATTGATTCATTCACCTGATGAGACAGACATTTAGATGGACAATACGTCATCAAAGAACTCTTGAAATTAGAGCAAATTTTTCATCTCTGTGTCCAGTTCGTATATATGTCGGTCGGTGATTTTTGCACAGGGAGTCTACTTCTTTATGAACTTACGTCATATATATATATATATATATGATATGCAACTTTGCATCTGCATTTAGAAAAATCCAATATAATTAAAAAGAATGAATTATCTGTTTAATTATATGTAAGTAAATAAAGAAATGGACAGTCATTATCATGATATACTTTTGTATGTATATACGAAGACTGTGTTTATATATTAGCCTCCTGTTTGTTGCTCACGCGCACTTAATACTCTCTTTTTTCGTCACATTTAACGTGAACTTTAAAGCTTGAAGGAAATGAGAAACGTACGTATGCGTACAAGATAGTTGAGGAAGAGAAAAGATGCTAAAGTATCCAAAAGAATGTTTAAGAAGAAATAAAACTGCAATGCTATAAATAGGGATATCAAATTCACAGGTTAATTTTTTTTTTAAACTCCATGTTATTGTCTATGTTTTACAGTAAGAGCCATTTATCGACAGATATAATGAGGCAAGATAAACAATCTTTTCTTCCTGGGTGTGAGGATTTGCTGAATTAAATTGATATTAAAAGATGATATTGAAGAGTTCATTCGAAGGACTCGTAATGTCATGAATGGAGGCTCAAAAAGAGACAAATTTGTTCTAGAGGATAATATTCTTATCTTGGAATATTGTTTCCAACTGCGAATGAAGTGTCAGTTATTTCGCAATACTTACTAAAAAAATTCTGCCATATGGTTCGACAGAATTGCATCCGACAGGATATAAATAAGCATTATAGCGTTGAAATTAGTCACTCGAACCTAGGATCTTATCAATGAGATGGACCAAAAATGACCATCCACTCTCGGGATTCGAACTTGCGCCCCCAACATTGAGAGTTGAACACGCCTTACACGCACTGGCTATGCACTCTTTTTATTTTCTTATTGTTACTATATTTTACTCTCTCACATCCGATGAAAGGTCTACGTTTTTTATCCTGTGTTTTAACATGACCCTTAATATAAAATTAGTCAACATAATATAATTTACTTTATGTGGACAATAAAACAAGTACTTACATACCCTTGAGACACACGTTCTCGAAGCTCCGAATGTATTTCTTGAGGAACAGGAATATTGTGTAGGTGAAATTGCCAGAGGTTACAACTTGATTTGTAAGAATATAAATAGTATCCTACAAATGATTTCATACCATTCTTAAGTTACCATATCTACACAGAATTTTGTCTCAGTGATTTCAAAATACACAGCAGTTGGTATGGTTGTAAAATTGTCTTTTTATATGATAAAAAACCGTAAGTTATTTTTTCAAGTCTCAGCGACGTCTTGGTGTTGTACTATAAGGAAAATAAGAGTTGCGAACAATAGTAGTATCATTAAAAATAATGTGTAAATATTAATTAAACCAAACGGTCCCAAAAAAAATTTATATGAATTATCATATAAAATTTGAAATTATATTATTAAAAACCATTCATTTCATTGGATTATACATTATAAATCTTCATTTCCATTATTCACTTCTTTTTCTCAAGGTAACTAACTAACTCTTTTATATCATGTTATAAATTGAATCAAATATTCCTCAATTCGTATAATTAACTATTCTTTACGTTAAACTATCTTGACTTTCATCACGAAAAGCACACACTTTTGTTGTATTTGATATCTGCTTTTGCAAGCATACTATAGCTTTCAAATTAAGCAAATGCTATAAATGTATTCGTTCAAACAGTTCTTCTGATGGGATATAATATTTTATTTTTTCTAAGTAGAGGACCAGAAGGAATACATCAGGAAGGTTCTTAAGGGACCTTCTAATTTCAGATTATGTTAAATAGTCAAATTAACCATTTACACCCAAAATTTCATTTTTGTTCCTTAAAAAAATTAAATTTTCGTAACAGGAGATATGCAAAAATAAATTACATATTAAAGGGAATTAAAATATCAAAGCTATATATGAAAAAATGTCCCTTGACGCAGTGGAAATATAGTTATTAAGATTTATTTTCAAATTATTTTTTACGAAGGATTTTACCATTTATTTTTCCGTCATATCTTCAATCTTTAAATAAATGATGAATACAAATTGATCTAAAAAAATTTTTTACTTCATTAAAAAGTACTTTGTATAAGAAAATTTAGTAATTGCGCAATAACTCAGTTCTTTAAATAAATGGTGAATACAAATTGATCTTTAAAAAATTTATTTTTCTTCATTAAAAAGTACTTTATAATAAGAAAATTTACAAATTAGTAATTGTACTTATATAACTTCTTAGTCTCCTCAAGCTGTCTTTGTTTCCTAGCTTACTCATTTATTGTCACGCAGATCCGTTTCAATAGTGGTCCCGAACCTATTGCAAGAAAAGTGGGCATTTTATTTTGCAGTAGCAGAAGTTACATTTTAAATAAGATATTTCTCGTTGTGTTTTACACTATTTTTTGCAATTACATTTTCAATCCTTGAATAAAGAATTGTGTTTTAGTTTTTGTTCTTATGTAATGTTAAATTTTAAACGAAAATGTTTAATTATGTTTTTTACGCATAGACAACATTTTATATACATATGTGCTTGCATATTATTTTATGGACTGATTAATAAAAGAAATATACCTTTAAAAAATATATTACTTCATTTATGAACTTTATGACAAGAAACTTTACAAACTACTTATTAACTTTCTTTCTAATGGCGTCTTAAAATGGCTATAAATTGTATTCTAATGGTACAGTGTAATATAATCATATATAATTACGACAGTACATTTGCTGACCTACTCCATAGAAACCTTTTATTACTATTAGGAACCTGTTGTTGAATATCCTTGAGTGGTTACTTGTTTATTTCATCCCTTTTCCTTCCCTCATGCTCACTCACCGCCGTCTCTAATTGAATCAATTTCAAAAAGGAGCACCTTTTGGATTTCCTCCAAAATTGCAGGCCATTAGACGAGGCTGCTTTTGTTTTGTTTTCTACTTCATATATATGTACATGTATGTATGTGTGTGTGTGTGGAGTCGTCATTTTTAGAGAATCCACCTGCTGACAGGAACCTCATCAATCTAAGAGGGTATTTTTTGTTGTTTGTGTGTGCGGCTTCTTATTCATGTATGTATTAATGAGAAATGAATTAAAATGTGTGAATACCGGGAAGAAAAATATATATTTAAAAATATATAATTCCATAATATTCTTATACTTTACAGAAATTGGGAGAAGATCCCTAACCGATCAGATGTCACATAATTAACGTCGACAGCAACGTTGCGAATGGATTATTTATTTGAATTATTCAAATTATGTGCTAATAAGCCCAAGTATTTTTTTTAAACAGTAATATAAAAAAAAATAATAAAGTATCTAACCATTTTTTCTGAATTGAACAAATATCTCTTTTTTCAACGTAATTTTGCATTATTGATACATTATACAAAAAAACGATGTTCAGCTATTACTATTCTTTAGCCCTGCATACAAAGTATTGAAAAAGTGATGCCCTCCTTTAAACCAAATAGATATTGTTCTAAGACGATCCATATAGTAATTTATATATTATAGTAGAAAAGTGTTCTGTACAAATATTGGATTATGATCTATCTTGAGTGCTTTGGGAAAATGAAATATCTATCATAAATATATGAAGTACTAAGGTCATATATATATATATATACAAAAGTACTTAATGTTCGTCAAAGATGGACTATATAGTCATACATATTGGTTAGCATATTCACGTCTAAATCTCTCAAGCGCTAGAAAACTTTTTTACCAAATTACACACAAAGGGAAATTTAGCCAAATTAAAATAATGGCTCTGATATGATAATTGTTGTTTTAACCCATGAAGATGCAAATTTGTTAGGAACAAAAATATATTGCATTGACTTCATACTTACTTATGCCTAGGGTTGTGCCGTCCTAATTTATTCAATCCGGTCCAGTCTTAGGACCCTCGGTCCTTGAGATTGTCTTTTGTCAGTCCTTTAATTTTCCATAAAATGTTTATTTATTTTTTACATTTTAAGTTCTAATAATACATGTATATAGTCTATTATAAGCTCATTGAAGATGTTACTTTCCACATATAAAGGATTTTTCCTTTGCTTAGTATTAAGAAATGTTGTCAAAATGATGTAGGTCATGACGTCATAAAGAAACATATTATTTTCTTTTTTAAGGACTACAAAAAGGACTAGATTGGACTGCAGTCCTCGGTCCTAGATAAGGATCCGTGGTAGTTACATAATTGTTTCAAATTAATACGATAAAAATATTTAAGAATATATTATATCATCATAATAAAAAGATTCTCACTTGATGTTCTGTTTTTAAATTGGCAACCCTTATTTTCAATTGCAAATAAAATGGAAATCCACTAAAATATAAAGGTAAAAAATATAGTTAGACAGATAAATAAATTTAAATAATAAAGGCTCTCAATTATAGAGTATTGCATATATTAATTTGATTTATAAAAGATTGGAACCCTTTTTATTGATATTATTTTTCAAAAAACATATAAATTTTAAAATTGACAAGAATGAGGATATATTATAAAATGGCTTAGCCATTTGAAGACTGGAATAGGAAATCAATGATTACCTGGCCATAACAATATTGCTTTCTAGCAGCTCACATTAAACAGTTTTTCATACCATAAGATTCCAACTATCATTTAATTTCGTAGTCATCAAATCGGTTAATATAAAGAACATAAAAACTGACTAGAACAAAATGAAGATTACATATAGAGTAAAAAAATGTCTCCCAATTATACAAAATTCATTAGCTTAAAAGAAAACAAAAGACTCATCTCATATTTTGTATAAATATATTTAATTACCATCATTGCAAGAATTTAATTCTCGCATATCGGTTAAACTTAGCAGAAGTCTAAGTTTAGCATGCTTTATAAGCCTTGAACAAATTGACTTATATTATTATACTGTTCGATATATTAAATGTTTTACAACTTATGAAATATGTTGTTTAATATTTTAATATCGTCCAGGAATAATAAATACATTTTTTTAAATAACTACGGACTCATTCACTACAAGTCTCAAATAATATTATTCCCTATTGTTATAAAATACCCTTGTATAGAAAAGGGTTTTAAAATATTCAATATAGATATATAATATAATAATACCCCTTTTAGGGTATAAGCCTTCTTAATCCATCGGCTACTCTGAATATAATTTATTATTTCATTTTTCATTAAGAGCTATGAATCATTCAACTTTCCTTGCTTGATGTTTGCCCATCAACAATTATTTGTAGACCATAACTTCAAAGTGCCTTTAAGTTCTTAAAAACTATTTTAAACTATTATTAATTATCGATTAAAAGAGATAGTAGTTCAATTTCATATTAAAACGACTTATTTGCGAATTATTAACTGCGTTTTTTAAATGCCTTTGATGATTTCTAGTTTTTTATAAACTTATAGGGTTATCACTATTATATTTAAAGTATTTAATATAAACAGCCCTATCTTCAATTATTATTCACTTCTTAAATAATTTAACTCCATATAGACTGGATCCTCTTGAACCATTAGAATAAGCGAAAAAAATATATTTTATTCTAATGAATATGCTTCATAGACACAAATGAAGACACAAAGGACCCCTCTGTACTTAATGTAAATTTATTACATATTAAAGAAATACAATATATTGTACTATATTTAATATATTTATCAATTAAGTTGAATAAATAAATACTTGTTTTGAAAAAAAAGTCAAAAAACATATCAAACACGCTAAAACGACGTGATATACAATATCATCTTTTATCCTTCTGTTCGTATGGGAAGGGTAAAGTTATTAATAAGCTCTTATATGAATATAATTTCTCTTGGAGTAAAAATTAATTCAAAAAATGTTTACTTATATGTATCAAGTTTTTTATAAATAAATTGCCTAAATATATCTAAAATGAGACAAATTCACCAAAAGCTCATAGATTTGTGTAAATACTATGTTTGAGTAAATACCTTGTTTACAACAAAAAACAACTATTGGGTGAATTTATGGATAAAAAGGTTGTTGATTTTTAGAATATCCTTTTTTATAAAAAGAAGACTTTTAAAATACTATATACTGATAAAATACTGTTTACCTAACTTATGGGCTAAAAAACAAACGAATGATGTTTAGGAATAGAGTGATGAAGGGAATTTGCTATGAGCTCTAACAAGGGCTCTCTATTTTGGACTTGGGATCCACAAGTGCTTCACGGAGATAGGCTCGCTCGTTCTTCCTGGAGTTATTCCGGGCATGTCGTCCTCTAGCCTGTGGCAACAGCTTATTTCCCTCTTGCGGGCATCGCATAGGCGACCCCGAAGAGCCTTTTCGCCAGCCTGCCGATACCTTCTTCCAAATATTGTTCACTTTCCGCGTGAGAACAGTTCGGAACTTTGTTCCTGCAAAGCAGTATACTAAGAAATTGACTGAAGAATTGACCATGAGTAGAAAGTGTGAGATGGAGACGGAGCAGACGATCCAGGGCGGTGGGAATCGTCCCACACCCTTTAGCTCGCAGTCGATGATCTTCTCTACGACAGTAAAGTCGTAGAAGTTGAGAATGAGTCTGAGTGAGTTACACACTACAAACACAATAACGACGCCAAAGAGAATGGGTGCGAGGTTGAGATCTGAGTGTCCTCCAGAGCGGTTTGAGGGCGGAGGATTCCCAAGAGGCGTGTTTGGCGCCGCTGAGTGAGATCGAAGAATGATTTCCTTAGGCCGGGAGAGGGTCCGACGAATCGGCTCAAAGGATGAGGCTGTGCGTCGAATCGGGGAGACCGGAGAAGGAAGGACAACAGGGGGGACAACATTATTATTATTATTGTTGTTGTTTGGCGTAGAGTTAAGGATGGTTTTGCCAGGGCTTTGAAGTCTTCGCTGAGCTGGACTCTCAAGACAATATCATTAACTACGGTTTTCCCCAAGATTGCCATGGGAAGTGCAGATCGAATCGCAATGGTGCGAAGCTGATGCTTGCTCTGACGAATGGCAAGATAAATTTTTGAGTTAAGTATTGCCAAGAGTATGAGAGGAACTATTCCGTGGCAAGTAGACGGGTCCAAAGCCAGTAGTAGGTGATGTATCCCGGGTGTTTACGAAGCGCAGAGGCTTTAATGCGTGAAACTGTTGCGTTTGTGAGGGGATCCACCCCAATGACTCGTGTTTCCGCCTCGAGAAACTTAGGAATATTTAAGAGAACAGCCAGGCTGAGTACTGATATAATATAATATTTTGCAGAGCATGGACGCCTTGCCAATCTCCGGAGAGGTCGACAAAGGCCGATGTAGCGCTCTACGGCAATAGCCACCGTCATATACATAGAGCTGCATAGGGCGATCTCTGAGAATGGGTAGAGGAAAACGGGGAATATATAGTTGTACCACTCGGGGTGCCAGCCAAATACTTTTGAAATGTAGATGACGATCCCAGGGATGATGAATAGACTATCAATGACTGCTAGGGCCATGAGGAGACGATTGAAAGAAGTGGACTTCATTTCTGGGGCTGAGAGGATCCAAATGGAAATGAGATTCCCTATGAGCCCAAAAGCTGCCACTCCAATGGAAAATACCCCTTCTGACCAGAAGCGACATGTCTTTGTGAGCTCTGTGGTTCGCTTCAGTTGATCGTCCACGACTTGGTAGTGGCCGCAGTTTAAGAGATCGATAGGTATAAAGAGAGTGTTTTTAGGTCAGAGGTGTTCATATATCGGTCCAGGAGTCCGATGTCGATGAGGCTATCATTGGAGAGCCACCAACAGGGGTGCTCTCATTGGAGGCAGACTCCCGTAGATCCCCTCCGACATTTTCCAACTGGAGAAGGATATCTGAGGGATCACTCAGGATTTTTGAAACGAGTGACTCTCCCATTTCATGGATCCTTGGGACTATTTCCTCACTCTCAATCACATGATGTGAGAAGAGAAGAACAAGGTAACTACAATATAAATAATTTTTAACAAAAAGTGGGACTTTTTAATAACATACAAAACGAGGAGAGACTCTCTACCGTTGTGTCACACTTCTGCAATCCCAGAGAGAGAGATTCTAACTGACTCCTACGAATGAAGTATGTGCTACTTCCCCCTCTTCTTTTTTCTTTCAAAAAGTGTGTAAGCGGTTGTGCACAAGGCGCTTCACGGGCAAGGAAAATATCTATTTTACATGAGAGGTTTTTTTCTACGTACATGAATATATGTTTTTGAGTATATAGTAGATATACAAATGAAGAATAGCGAGTGTGTAGTATTATTTTCTTCTTTTCTTTTCGGAATTTGGGTATTTTTTCTTGCGAAAAAGAGGGCGAGTAGCTGACGGAGAGAACACAAAAAAGCGATGCAACAACAACCAACAATTTATAAAGAAAATATTATGTATTACAATTGGCGCCAGACTTCTTTCTCCCTTAATACTTTTTACTGCTTCGTCTTTTATTATTGTATTTTTTTTCTTCTTGCTAAAGTAATGCCCAGAGGGAACAAAGAAAAAAAAACTACTACCTCTTCTACTCTTTGCTCCATTAGAACAATGGTTACTTATGTATATTTATAAAAAACACAAATAATTAATTATCTATAAAAATGCTCCAAACATCTACTGAGGGAATACCATATTGCATTTAAATAGCGTTGGTACTCAACATGTTTTTTGCCTATTTGGTTCGATAGACTTGCAGCTTCTGCGTGGATATAAATAGCATTAGAGCGGTTAAATTAGACTATCTAATTTGGATCTTATAAACTGACTTTCCCTCTGGGATTCGAACCTTGAGCTCTCCCCATTGAGAGCTGAACACGCCTTAAAGCATTGAGCTATCTTACTTCCAACAATTTGCAACACTACTCTTAATATTCGAGTTCGTCTTTTGTTAAATTACTTTGCTCTCATAGCTCTTTAGAATCCAAGGGGCATGTTTTCATGACCTAACTAATCATCATATTGTACACCTATTCCTTGAATATGCAGTTGGGATGAATTGATTATAATATATATTTGATTCAATGGAGATATTACTTATGTTTTGTATGAGTTATAGATAACATATCATTATCAACTTATTTAATGCTTATACAATGACTACAATACTTCAATTGCTTCATTATCCGATCTTAAACATATGTGAATGCCATTTAATATACTAGTACACTTTTTGAAACAGTGAGCTTTGATATTTCAATGTTATGTTTATAAATAGGTAGACTGGTCTATTTTAAATTAACTATTATATTATTTTATGGGGCATGCTTCCATTTTAATAGAAAAAGAACTCTGGAAAACTGGCTGAAAATAATATTCCATAGGTTTGTTGTATTATGTATTTATTATTTTGTTTATATATCTATTTATATGTGTATTTCTATTAAAAATAGAAATAAACTTTGATAGGATTTTTTTAGGTAAACGGATTACCATATATATATATAAATATAGGTATATATATATATACAAATTAAGGCTCATTATTTAGGTTATTGAGAAAATATTTTTATCAAATTTGCAAAATCTGTACAAATTTTCCAAAATCGATTTCTCTTTTTGGAAAAAAATCAATATCTTAATTTATATTATTTGAAATGCTTTATTGAAAGTTTTATATAGTCGTTTGAAAATAACTAATAAGTTGTTCTTTAAAACCTTATATCATTAATTTGGCTTTTACTATATATCTTAAGGTTTTTTTCTAATACAATTTGCAAGATTTGACGAGAAACTAAAACTATATAATTCTTTTAACAAATACCTTTATGCAAAATAGACACATAGCATTGAAATACTACATGAATTTAAGGTATGTATGCATTTAAATTGGAATTGCTCATGAATTGACTTATTGTTAATTTCAAATAAATATCAACTAAATAAATAGGGGCACAAGATAATTATAGTCTTTTTGATATCACTCATAGTATTGTTGATTGTATTTGTATGTAGTATAATAGATTCCACTGGCCAAATTGCAGTTCTAGTGATTTTATTCATAGTTATGCATTGTTATATTTTTGGATCTATATATTGGACTCAGGAATATATATATATATATATATAATCCCCGTCGTTGACAATAAATCAAATTGTTTATTATCGCTAACCACTCTTCATGGCAGAACGTATTGAAATATTTCTCAAATATTTGATCGGCAGACAAAAATATTTAATTCATGCAAATTTTAATACAATCTCGCATTGTGTAAATAACCACACGTAAATCTTGATTGTGTTTTCTTTTCTCGATTATGCAAATGGATAGACAAGCCCAGTGACTTTAGAGCTTATTGACGTCCATATCACATTGAATGTATGAATATTTCTGCTTTTCATCCATGACAAAAATTTATCAGCCTTCATAGTCATGCATTCTTTTCTAAGAGTCTAATATCATGCAATACAAAAAAAACAATTCATTTAACTAGAGGCATATATACACTCAGAGAGTGCAAACCTCCGCCGTCACGGGGTCCTATGAGCCTTCCGAGGCGATTTTTCACGACTGGGGCGGCGTAGAGGGACGGGGGAGGGTTCCCCTCGACGGAAATTCCGAGTGGAAAACGCTCCCGGCACCCGATTTCACAGCACAGCGACATCTATTGGCAGAGTAGGCTAACTTGAAATATTTATTAGTATTTAGCTCGTTTGCATCTTAATTCTGCACTCAGAGATGCCAAAATTTAATCACTTGTTATTTTTGGCATTTCCAACAATTCCACAAAGTTTCATCCAAATCCGTTCCGTACTTTTGAGTTATCCTGCTGACAAACAAACCAACAAACAACAAACCAACAAACCAACGCCATTGAAAACAATACCTCCTTCGGCGGAGGTAATGAATCTACACACTAAAGTTCACAAAATACTAAAATTATCTGGGGGATTAATCAAGAACAACTTGTGGACTTATTAATATTTTGAGTCAAATATAAATTGCTTCCCTATAACAATAAATAAACAGAAGACAATGAATTTACAATAAATTGGTAATATACCGAAGTAGCCATAGAAACACCGCTTCCTACAACTTAATTACAGGGATTGATAATGGAAGACAGTTTATAAATATATTAAAAACTTGGTGTTGTTTTGAAAACACAACATAAATCAAAGTAAAAACTACTGTCCTGGTTGGATGTTTGGATTACTAGCTTGAACTCTTCTGGGCTTTTTATACCCTAGTACAACGATATTTAACCCAAATTTATTGTAAAATATAATATCAATCGTAAGTAAATAAGTCACAAAGTTTATTAATGAAAAGGAAAGAGAACGAAGTAAAATTCGTAATTTTCATCAAAATTATAAAAATACTTATAAATCTGGTAACTTAATCCCCTCCGACTGTAATGACGCCGTGGCAGTGGTCCCGGAGCTTTCGGAGATGATCGAACAGCTCGTCTTCGCTGAACTTCTTAATCGCCCGCTGCACGGCACGTGTGGCACCTTCGTGGGCCCCAACTCGTCATTCCGTAGCGGGTTATATCTTTAAGAAACATAATTTTGGGTGCTCTACTCTTATTTTGAAGTAAGATAAAAACAATTATCAGTTGCAGATATCTGCTAGCCGTTTATCCTCTGATTTCCAATGCTTTAATATTGGCAAGTTGTACAACGACGTTGAGCACGCATTTGTTGACTGTCCGCTTGACATAGTTTAAAAAAGTTTCTGACATTAACTTAAGGGGATTTAAGATCAACAACTACAAATATACGAAATCCGCAATCCTTTTCGGTCTCTTAAAGTAAAAAGGACTCCATTCCCGTAAAAGTCAAGCTATTGAATTTGCTCTGTCAAACTCCAAAGCCTACTAGCGAGTTGTTTGACGAAAAAAGAAATGGTAAAACCATCTATTCTTCGATCTGTGATACTCTCTTCTGCCGCCGGATACACCGCCCTCTCCCTCAAGATCCCTTCCGACACCGAGGACTCATGGGTCCATGTGGGGAACGTCATCAAATTTTATCCATCCAAATCAAAAGAATATTTTAAAATTATGCAAAAAAATGATATTTTGTTTATTCTTTTACCTCTGGTTTAGATTTTTATTAAAAATATATGTTTATTTTACTTGTAGTTTATTTTTTCATATAATTTTATATATCACCTAAACAATAAAGGAGAAAAAAAATGGTGGGGTGTATTTATAAACAGTTAAACAGTTTCTAAAACTTTATCTAAAAATAATATATGGTATATTCGCTCTGCTGCAACGGATACTTAAAGATAACAACATATGAACTCCTTCATCTCTTTTAGAACGATTTACTAATAGAAGGAACAATATATGATGCTTTGGATCTAAAATGTCCCACCTGAATCGATCTTTGGTGAATAAGGTATGAAATAAAGTAAATTTACTTCTTTTTTTGTCACTCAGTCACGTTAATTATTATTATTATATACAATATTTTTTTTAAAACTCCTGATTAATATCAAAGTAATAAATCTATACTTTCAGTTTGACTGCCCTATTGGAAAAGGCTAATTAGAACATAAATATCTTCCACTCTCACTCTGTATGTTTATATCTTAGGGCCACTCTTAATTAAAGGAATAATTATAATAATAATAACATAATTTGCCAAAAAATATTAATCAAAAAATATCTATGATTTATAGCCCAAACAGCATATTCAAGGTCTTTCTTTTGACTATTTAAGCGGAAATAAAGTAACCATCTAAGTGGAGTCCTCGAATGGAGAGCCCATGAAAAGGTCTATGGCGTGGATGGATTCCCCCGGATATGCCGGAAGCCGTTGAGAGGATTCTTCGGGACAATGAAGGGGACATATGTAAGAATCTCCTGCGGAACATTCAGTGCCACACGTTCATCATTCATGGGAATAAAGACGCCATGGTGGCCCCGGAGCATCCATAATTTCGGGAACAAAATATTCTTGGATCTACGTTGAAGAGGTTCCCGGAAAGGATAACTTACATTTAAAGTACAAGGATGATTCAATGCACTCATAAAATCATTTTTTCTTCAATAAACTTTTTTCTGTTATTTATACTTATTTTTATGGGCATAAAAGAAACATGTTTGTTTGTTTAGCTCCTAGATTGGACCCACCTCACCGGAACTTAATCCGGTATCAGCCGATAGAAAGATATATAAATCTTGGTTTAAAAAGTATCCCATCTAACGTATTTCTACTGAGAGTATTATTGGCTACAATCCCTGAATTCTTTAGTTAGGTGCCACTTATAACCATATGCATTGCTTTGAATAGTGAACAACTATTCACAACCGCAGAAATTATAAGACTAAATTAGACAAAAGCTTGAATATTTATTTAATTTTAAGTGATATTTATATATTTATGTAAATGTATGACTACATCGGTCTTCGATGAAAAGCTTTAAATAGTAAAAAAAAGTGGATCTAAAAGATATCCAATCCAAAACCGAAAAATTATTTCATGATCGAAAAACGTCTTTATAATAAAATTATATATATTTGTTCTTCTCTGTGACGAAATTGAATCGGAATGGAATTATATTGTTGGTAAAATGCCAAAATTTAACATTATTTGGTGGATCAGGATTTTGTGGGTAAATTACTTCACCTTATATAATAAAGTTTGGACTGTAGAAAAGGGAAATGATGTAAAACATAGTTTAATCAAATTATCCATTATTATTCCAAAAATTTATTTGAAAGTTTTTATCGATTTAACCAAAAATCCAGAAGCGGAATGGAGAAGACCTATCACAAAAAATAATCTTTATTTAAGGCTTTTATTTGGAACTATTTTAACGAATAAGACAACAGAAGTTTTATCAAAAATATGGGCAGCGGCCCAAACGTATAATATGGAAGTTTAGTCCAATGTATAGTGGGGAAAGTATAGTGGATGTGATTCATCAAAACGCATGCAAGCCATTCTTCTTCAGAAATTTGGGCACCCCACCTTTACTCGAGGAGTTAGCATTGGATCATGGCTCTTTTGATTTGAATTCCACAACAAGCTTCGAATTTAGTAAAGATGGAAGATTCAAGTACCCTCTTCAAAGAGCTGCTAAAATGCATAGGATGCCATGTCCCTGGCATCTCAAGATGATGCCTCCTAATCTCAAAGAAGATGTCAACAACATACTAAACTTCTACATGGAATTGCTGGAACTTCCCGATGATTGGAGGAAAATAATTCGGTGTTCCACGTCAGGGATTCACGATGGGAAAAAATTTACGGCCCAGTTACAGATTTCCTCCAATTGCATTATTTTTAAAAATCATTGCAAGGACTGTGGCAAATTATATGTCAACACGTTACATGCCTTTGCAGATTGTCCTGCGATATCAATTTTGAAAACCTTTCTAGCTCTTAATGTTAAGGGGTTGAACAACTCCCCCAATAACATTTTGAAAGGTATTTATTGTTTGGTTTTCCAAAAAAGCAAAAAAATCGATCAGATGCTTCAAAAGCGATTACTTATACGATCATAAATGCTAAGGCTCTTATTGCAAAGAGGTTGACCACCAACGAATACATCCGATCCGAGGAACTCAGAGCCATAATGCTCTCAGCGGCGGCGAGATATGGAGCACTTTCGCTACGGATACCGTCAGTTGCAGAAGACTCTTGGAGTGTCGCCGCGAAAGAAATAAAATATTTCCCATCAAAGTCGAAGGGTCTTTTGAAAATAATAAAAAAACTATTGAATTTTATTATGTTTTTTTTATAGATATTTCTTTTATTGTGTTCCATTCTATGTTAAGATATTTCTTTTATTGTTATGCATTCTATGTTAAGTTATTAATTTGATTTTATGTTTGTTAATCTTTTTTTGAAGTTTTAAGTTTAGACTAAAATGTCTATTTATGTATTTTAATACACAATAACTTCATTGAAATAAAGATTTGTAAAAAAAAAAAAAAAAAAAAAAAAAAAAAAAAAAATTAAGATTGCTAGATTTGATACGTAAGTGATCGAATGCCATTAAAACAATGTGAGTTTCTTTCTAATAATTTAAAAATGATCATTAGAAGCATGTAGGAATAAAAGTTTTTTTTGAATAAATCCATTTTTGCAGTCTTTGCTCTTATATTGTCTTATAAGTTTTGCAATTGTGATAGCTTATTTCTTATCCAAAAATGAAGTATCGGTTCAGCATATTAATACTATATTACAAAAACATATATTTTAATGCAAATTACAAAATGCTAAAGAATATCTATATTTTTATATTGACTTAAAGATTATTTATCTATAACTCAACAATTGTGGAGTTTTTTTTTAGCCTATATCAATGGTGCCATGGTGGCGGCCCGCGGGCCGGAACCGGCCGAATGGACATCTCATTTGGCCCGTTACGTTAGTGGTTGAGAAGTGTTTTTATAAATAATAATATTATGATACAATATCAACAAATTTAAATCTACTTTTGTTTAGTGTTTAGTGTTGCAAGGCCAAAAATGTACCGTAATTTGGCCCCCCGAGTTCCACTTGAAAACAGTCCGGCCCCCTGACCGATTTCACCCTGGCATCCCTGGCCTATATGGTTCGATAGAATTGCATCCGACAGGATTTAAATACGCATTATAGCATTAAAATAAGTCTATCGAACCTGGATCTTATCAATGAGGTAGACCAAAATGGCCATCCCCTCTCGGGAGTATTCGAACCCCCGCCCCAACATTGAGAGTTGAACACGCCTTAACGCACACGGCTATTGCACTCCCTTGGAGTTCAAAATACTTAACAAGAAATAAGTTAGGTGAAGTCAACAGGAAGCTATGCAAAAAAAGTAAATAGGCTGATGTTAGGCTGAGGGACTAAGTTAAACAAAACTGTTATTTACATTTTTTTTTAACGGTTATAAAAAAAAATATTCGGCTATCAAATATTATAAGACAGTGTAAAATAAACTACACTAAACTACAAGACAACTAATAAATAAATAAAAAACACTCTCGACAGTTGCGTTAAAAATAAATAACATGAATGAAAATTGTAGAACATATTTACTGTCAAGAGATATTTACATATTTTTTAATCTGAATATTTATATCACAACACCATTTTCATTTTTTCGAAATTAACTATTGAATAGTCATTCAATTGATTTAAAGATCTAAAGGATGTACTGACGTTATTTTGTGTCTCTTCACAAAATACATCATAATAACTTTGATTAATTAGAAAAACGTTTAATTAATTTAAGATCTTAGATAACTATTTTTGCATTTCGTAACGATTTTAATTTCTAATTCAACTAATTATGAATAGTGGAGACTAATTGAGTATAAGTGGTATTTTGTTTAAAAAATATATATACTTTAAATATCAACGGATTTCTTTGAACCATAACATATATAATCATACAATAAAACGTATTAATTTTCTAGTTGGAGCTTCAAAAATTTGATATAAGTAATACTTTTTTATTTTGTTATTCCACAGTCCAGCACAAAAAAAGAATGTATATAAAATTATTTTACGTGATTTTGTGTCACTACATAAAATACTTCATAATAGTCTACTTAATAAGAAATACGTGTATTAGTTTAAGATCTTAGATAACATTTACATAACTATTTTCACATTTTCGCTTCAATTTTAATTTTGTAATTCAACTAATTATAAGTATTAGAGACTATTTGAGTATAACTAGATTTTTCGAGACTATTCGAGTATATGTAACTAGTATTTTCTTTAAAAAAATATTGATGTTCTAAATATCAACGTATTTCTTTGAATCATTACATATATAATCAAATATTAGAACCTTATTATTAATATAATATATACTTAACAAACTCTTTATTATTGTTTAAATATTATTATGTACTATTCTAGTTCATTTTAATTACAGCTCGATTTTAGCATGCTCTGTTATCTTATTTTTTAAAGGTTGTCGGTTATAACACAATTTTCCCTTTAAATATTTATACATCTCCTCTCCCTTGGTCAGTGGCCACATTTGTCACCAGTGCTGCAGCTATAAATATAATAGAAATATTATTTGGAGGTTCAAAAATTTGATTTAAGTATACTTTTTATAATTTTATTCCACAGTTCATAAAAATATACAAGCACAAAAAAAGAATGTAATTAAAATTATGTTAAGCGTAAAAACGTAATTAAACTTTTAGTTTAAAGTATGTATTACTTTGCTTTATCTATATATTTTACTATTAGTTTTTTTAAATTACACCAATGTGAATATGTATAAGCAATTTAATTAGTCTTTTTACTAATTATCCTTTCATTATAGTCGATCAGTATTGACCATCCCTTCTAGCGAGTCGAAACCTGAGCCCTCAACAACCCGAGTTAAGGTATGCTCACACTTAGCTTACACACATCCTCTGGGTTGACTTATCAATCATAAAGCGTTAAAGTAAAGTAGCGCATGCATAACATAAAATTCTTCCTTTTTTTCCCAAAGGAATTGGCCAAAATTTCAGTTCTTCTTTTGTCCGTAAGGGGCGCTGCTTGATGCTAGAGCTCTTTGAAAATAATAACAAAGTCCTTTTATTATTTATATTTGGAAATGTATTTATCTTGAAAAAGGGTTTTTGAGAGTCTTAATCCCCTTAAACCGGTTTTAAAGAGGATTGTGACGTAATTTCATGGACTTGCGACATTTACGTTAAATAAAATAACCAAAATTTTGGCCATTTTTTTTGTTTACTTTTTCCCTTGCATTTTCTTTGCTTTAACGCTTTAATCAATGACTTATATCAACATAGTGATAATCAAGTCTACAGATATTTTAAGGTGATTCTCTTGTGTAAAAAGCTTTATTTGAGAACCAGGGCCTTCTTTTAAGGACCATTTTTTATTTTTCACGTCAGATCAACTGTCAAATAAACACATATGCATGAGACGATAAGAAGATGAGAAACTCCTCATCATTCCATGTTCTTAAGGAGCTGTCAAGAAACTATGACACGTCCCCCCCTATCTTCCATGATGTTGTAGTTGTACTTTAACTTTAACTCCTTCCCTCATCAAAAAGGGTGTTTTCCATGCCCGGGTTTTAAACGAATCTACTTAGTTTGAATATATGTAACTTTTTTTAGTGAATGATGAAGTGATTTGAATTTTTTTCATGTCAATCACAATTCATGTTTTTGTATTTAACAAAAAAAAACCTTACATATGTTAGTTTAATTAAGTTATCCTTGAGAACAAAAAAAAATGGTTCACACATTTAGTTATTTTAATTTATTTTACTCTTCATATATATACAACAACGCTAATGCGTATAAAGCTCAGAAATAAACATTATAATCCAGAATATAGGACCGTAATTTTAACATACATAAAATTATTATAATTAAAAAGCATAAAAATGGTCAAACAATAAAATTAAGAATTAGACTCGTATTTTGCCTCACTTCTCTCGCTTCTCTTTTTTCTTTTTCTTTCTATCCAGGTAACACTGGTTACCAAGCGGTAATGTATATTCTCATATCAAGGATCAATTTTTTGGGAGAGTACGTGCAAAAATGTATTTGCTTATTTCTCTTAAAGTATAGCGATTTTTGGAACACCAAACATATCAAATGAAAGCTTGGTTAACCAGCTTTAATATTTTGGTATACTAAATCATGTCAATTTAATAAGTAGAGAGTTATATGTACATTAAAAAACATATCTCGCGTACAAAATGACGCATATAATGGATTATAAATGCGTCAGAGACAAAGTAAAATTTTGAGAGGATACCTTGACGCAAATCTAAAAACGCATTATTATTTTTTTTTCATAATCGATTTCTTATAGGTCAATACAGGCTCTGAATCATATGATGTAAACTCAGATTGTACTGAATTCTGAATTGATAGAATGCAACCAAGGTCATTTTGGATTTATCATTCAAAGGTTTACTAAACTTAAAAATACTATTTTACTCTGAAGCGAACAGTCATCTTCTACAGGCGAGTGAAGTTAATTGATTTAAAAAAGCTATGAAATATGCTAACATTACATACTCCATTTTTTCTTTTTTTTTACTGAAAACTTTGTTTTTTAAAAAACATCAAACATACGTCTGGTAGTAAATTAGATTTCCTTTAAATTAATAATTATTATTGAAGTCAGTAACGCCCACCATTTTCAAGAAATTTACGGAAAACTATATTTTTACTAATTTTTTAAAACTTTGACCTGTTGAGCGACCCCGTAATGTTGACCGATTTTGGTTCAAACTTTGTATGTCGTCTTCTTTTATCACCAAGAAACAGAAAATCCACAATGTTGCTAACATTTCAAACATTTGAAAAATAAGAACAGCCCTAATATATATATATTATTATATTATATTTTATATAAAACCATTTTGAAATTTAAAATCATAAAATTAACTGAACTACCATACAGTTTATAATACGGCTTAAAATTTAGCAAAAAATTCTTGAACTAATAAAAATAAAATATTGATCATCCATATTTGTGTAGCTTGTTGATTATTTTTTTCAAAATTTGGTCATAACAAAGTTTTTGAGTCTGGAAGTATTTTTTTCTGATTTATTTGTTCAGAGAAGACATATATGTATATACATGGACATAAATAATGAATAAAAATTAAAATAAATATCTAGTTTATAATAAAAACTCTGACAAAGACATTTACGACTAATAAAACACTATTAAAAACAGATAACAAATTATATGGGAATGATTATTTATAAAATTCATAATTTTTTTGATTAACTTAAAATAGTGACTTGATGCTGATGGGTAAAACTTTACAATGCTGGCGGCGCTGGCCAGGATTCATCTAAAAGGGAAGGTATTTTGGTGCCAGGGTAGAATAACGTGCTGCAGCTGATATTATTATTTTCCTCAAATCCTCGTTCCTCACAACTCTGTTGTTTGTGATGCAGTTGGCAATCACGCCTTCGAGTTGAGAATGGCGAATCCAATCGACTTTGCCTTGGGTGACTGGGCCCATTTTCTTCGCCAATCCAAAAAGACAATTCCTCTCACATAATTGTCTCCACTTTTATCCAGCCTTTCACATTCAGAACCACAAACTTTTTGAGGATGGATACATAAGGACAATCCACAAAGCGTGTAGTACGGTATTGTACAGTTTTGCCACAGTTTATGCAATGGCTTGAGAAATAGATGCAGTTACCAGATATCTGCAACTGCGATTTAATTTCTTTCCATCATGGATTCCCGTCAAAGAATGTAAATTATATTCCTCCATTCTCAGGGAGGCACATTTGTTTAATGTGTACTAGCAATGGAGTTAGCTTCCTCCTGTGAGCTTGGGGGTACCAGTTTAAGATGCCACGGACATGGTGGTTTGTGTTCGCGGGCTGCTTTAAGAGACAAATTTAATCTCCCATCTATAAAATTATCGGAACACGCTATATTATGATTGATAGAAGATTATTTTTGATGGCTTCTTCTTCTAAATATTTTAGTATTTCACCGCGAATGTCTACGATAAACCTTTCAACGATGGATTTTGAGTGAAAAAGCCGCGTTTCTTTTTTCAGCTCCAAGCAGGATCCCTTTTGATCTCTCTCGGTCTCATGTGCTTGTACTTTGTAAGCTTCTTAGCTATCAAGGCATTTGTAGTTTTAAGGATAAAGTCAAAAACTTATTTGGTTTATTTAAAAAATAGCTAAAATTTTCTCAATATTTGAATATGAAATTTTTTCGTCATTTTGACGTTATGCAAAATATTTTCATAAAAAAGGAAATTTGAATTTGAATAACATAAATAAGCATTCAATTTTTTAAATTTACTTTTTATGACCGATACATTTGAAAACATTCAAAATTCTTGAATATTTCTATCTCTCTCTCTCTCTCCTCTTATATCTATATATATATATAGTTAATATATAAATTCTATATTATTATAATAATCACCATCTCTGTCCGTCCGTCTGTATGTCCACACGCTATTCTCCCACATTTATGGTCAAATTTGAACTTTGAAGGTACCTATGGAATCCTTGGTTAAAGCGGACCAAATAAAACTATTTGTAAAGTGATGGGACCAAAATGAAAAAATGTCTTCGATACATCTTTGGATTTTACTACCGACCTAGACACTGAATTTGCCTCATCTCTTATATTCTTTAAGGTCTGTTTCACTCACAAACTAGCTCCAAAACTTACTCATACCCGAAGGGCGAACATAGGGGCGCCTAGGCGCCCAACTATTCGAGTATATATATTTTTTATTATGATTATTTAAGTTTACTAAAACCATTTTGAAATTTAAAGATCATTAAATTTAACTGAAATACCATAAAGTTTAATAATAAGGCTTAAAATTTAGCAAAAAAATCTTAGAACTTTGTAAAATGCGTTAAAAAGTTGTGTAAATATCTTCAAATTTAGTATAAGTAACTTATAACTTAATAAAAAAATTAAATGAGTAAAAATACTTTAAGGCATTACAAAATTATCAAATACAATAAAAGACAACAAATATTCCTAATATAAGACAATAACTCGTCATCATTTTGGGTCTTCTTCTTGAATTTCTGAATCGGTGAAGAAGAAAAATGAGTACATTCCGTTGTAAGGAGATATAGATAGGACGTACTTGTTCTAAAATAAGTGTATTAATTGTGAAAAAAATTCATTTATAAATAATGATATAGGAACCGATACATTCAGGAATACGACTTTGGATATTTATGTATAAGCGTGCTTTTTTTAAAGGCTGATCGTTGCATTTCATAGAAAAGAAGGTCGAACACTTATATTCTTTACCAAATGTTAAATTTAATCCATGCTTTATATTCAAGAGAAGCAATATAGAGCTTAATGAGTATACAAGTTTGGAGGTAAAAAATTTCAAAACAATTGCAATAAACAAGACTCTATTATTGATCTCAATATCGCATAAGGCTCTGATCGTTATATTGCATACTGCAAACAGTTATTCTCTCACGGCTCGTCTTCAACCCTCTCAAAACGGCTCGTTATTCAGCCCTCTCAATAAAAATTCCCAATTGATCTGTGACGTCATGGACATGGGCCGGAGATTTGATAAAGTGATTTTATTCTTCAAATTCTCTCGAATACCTCAAACTCATCAAATCGACAAGAAGACGACATAAGGTTTATATTGAATACAAAATAATTTTTAAAATCATTTTATAGATTATGGTTTTTATCTATAGGACAGTCAGTTTGAATTATAAGTTCATTTATGTTTTGTTCTTTTAAAGCAACTGGCTAAGATTGTGTTTTTTAATTTCCTACTTTCTTTTGTATGTTATTTTTTATAATTGTATGGATTTTAGCTAATAAATAAACATTTTAACCAAAATGTTTCTCATATAAGGGCACATCAGATCACTTGGAAGTGTGTTTTGTATATATGTTGAGGAAGTTCGATTTCCGGAAGGTCGGTCAGTCTCATTAAAATATCCTAGTTTCATATATTAATTTGCACGCTAATTTGATCATTCATACCACCCGGATACTGCATCGTCCAAGTAAGCAAAAACAAAATCTTAGTTTTTATATCCCAAAAAGGTACTGCTCGTTATATGGCAAATAAACAAATAACGATAATATAATTTTCATCAAACCCAAATAACCAATTAATGTAAAGTGCCCTCCTTATGTTTCCCTTTAACAAAAGGATAGGAAGCATGGGAGCCTACTATCCGCTTTGGTTAGTTATTGTCATAATAAATGCATTATATTATGTTATGTACATGTCACTACTAAATTAAACATATGATCCTAATAGTCGGCATTGAATTTATATTGCATTGAATATTGGATCAGTATTTTTAATACTACATATTTTTGCTCAAAATCCTGTGAGTGTTCGTGTTGATAATATATATTTACCTCCGCCGAAGGAGGTCTGTTTTCACTGGCGTTGGTCTGGATTGGTTTGTTTGTGAGCAGGATAACTCAAAAAGTACGGAACGGATTGAGATAAAACTTTGTGGAGTTGTTGAAATGCCAAAAGGAACAAGGGATTAAATTTTGGCATCTCTGAGTGCAGAATTAAGATGTCAATGGCTAAATACTCAAATATTCAAGTTAGCTACTCTGCCAATAGATGTCGCTGTGCTGTGAAATCGGGTGGCCGGGAGCGTCTCCTCTCTGAATTTCCGTCGAGGGGAACCCTCCCCGTCCCTCGCACGCCGCCCCAGTCGTGAAAAATCCGCCTCGGAAGGCTCATAAGGAACCCGTGACGGCGGAGGTTGCACTCTCTGAGTGTATATATGGCTCTAGTTGAGCTTACATTTACAATTCTGGATTTGCACTAAATTACATTAAAAGATATTAAGTAATAATAAATATTGAACATGTAGAAAAAATTGCCCTAAAATCATGCTTCGGACGTCTCCTTCTACTTCTCCCCTGCACACCAAATCCCTGAAATAATCATCAGACAAATTCAAGAAGTTCAAGAAGACCAAAGATATTTTATCCATACATTTATATATTTATTCTCTGTTTTAATGTGTTTTTAGATCTTTATTACCAGACTATTATGTTAAAATTAGTTGATATGACGTTTATATTTGTTAGATACTATATCGTAAGAATTGTGTGTTGGAAGAATGTAGTTGATATAGACATACGTTTTAAGGTTTCGATAAGGAAAATAAATTTTACGTATTCGCAGTAATATATGGCGGATAATTAACTCTTGACAGAGTAATGTTTTGCAGACATTCGGGCCATCATGATCTCGACGGCAGCGCGATACCTGGCCTTTACAGTGATAATCCCTACAATCAATACCATTCCGTGGAAATATGTGGGAGATCTGGTCAGATTTTATCCGTCTTGCTCCGCTGGACATCTCCAATTTCTGCAACGGATTATGAGGCAGTACAGAAATTTCTAAAGACAACAAAATAATAATCAACGTTATATTTTATTTATTATTCAATCTTTAGTATTTTATTTATTATGCGACTTTACTTATTATATCGTTATGTTTGATTACAATATTGTTTCCTAAATGTGTTTAATAATTAATTTTTGTATTTAGTGGTATTATATTTTTAAATTAGAGATTTCATTTTAAACTAAAATGTTATTTATATATATTTTATATGTAATCTTCTAAATCAATAAGTTTCTTTAAAAATTAATAATTTTACACTAAAATGTTTTTTTGTGTTTGCATTAATCACAATTTTCCTTTATAAATATTATATTATATATATATTTTATATATGTTATAAATAAAAAACCTTGCTGATGATAAAATACAACATACAAAAATGAAGAAAGAGTCTAACATAGACTAAAGCACATATTTTGCAGCAATGACGCAGAGTTAGTTGGAAATAGGTCTAACTAGATGCATCCTACCCACTTGTCTTCCATCGAGCGAAACGAGTAAGTGGCGGAGTGTTGCCTTGTCTGAGGTGCGGGTCATTCACGCAGCAACAGTAGACTTCCTCAAACAATCTGGTTGAGTGTCGGGAGCTCTGAAAGTCAGCAATTTCTTGATTCTGTCGGCCTCGTAAGAAACCTCCAAAATCTTGACCTGGCCATTGAGACAACTGCAGTCCTCCATTGATCATAGTATGCGAAGCTGATGATGGATTGGCGATATGTTTAAAGGTATGAGGTACACAATCGGATTGATAGATATCAAACATACATTTTAGTTTGGGTTTCTTTAGGAGGGAAAAGCATTTTTAGATAAAAATTTACAAAATAACTGTCTACGAAATGGGTGTCTGGCTCGTATAAAACAGTAAATTCAATCGCGTCCTTTTGGAGGAGTAATATCTTTTTCACAATTGTTTCGATAGTTGTTTGGACAACTCGCATAAAATAACACAATATATGAAATATAAAAATACTTCATCTACTATGATACATATATATTAAGTTTATATTATTTTGTCTAGAGTAAAATTTGTAAAATACATAAGGGCACTTATTGGATCAATAACATTCGAATACATACAAATAAAATATTGGAGAGAGTAGCCTATTATTAATTTAAGCATAACTTAATATCGGAGGTTTTTTTTTTGCTAAAAACTTTGCAATAAAAGGATTTTTTTGCACATTCTTAAAACAACATAAAGACTTAGGATATTTTTTTACGGAGAAGTAAATATTGTATTTTTCTAAGATATTTTGAAATTGCAGGTAAGCTTTATTCCATAATTAATGAAAGAGAGAGTGAGTGGCTCAGTGTGTGTTCAATTCTCAATGTTGATAGTGCAGGTTCACCTCCCGTTTGTAACAATTTTGGTCGGAGTATATTTTAAAAACTATTTATTATATATAATATATAGATAAATAGAACACAAAAGAAAACACATGAAGTCTACACAATAAAAACACTAACTTACAACAGGTACTACAGTACCACGAGATAACCGTCATGGCTGTGGCAGTAGAGACCTGAAGTGCTTCCACTCCAACGATGGGGGATGTGTGCCAGATACCCCATTGGCGATCTCGTTTCCAACCCCAAAGGATCGACGAGGTTCATACGACTTCGGTGGCGGTCCATTAAGGGGCGGCACAGACACATTGCGTCCACGCAGTGTACTGTGTGGACAATTTTGAGTCCCATGAGGTCGGCCAGGACACTAGTTGCGGCAAGGGACGTAGCCAGGACCATGGCCGCAGTACCCCAATTTAGGGGGATTTATTATTTTATTTTAGTATTTTTAATTTTATACGTATTTTTAATGTTTATATATATGTATATGTGTTTATACACCAGGAATGATTTGTTTTTTATGTGTTTCTTTTTATATTTTATATTATTATAGCTAAAACGGACCGCAAATAGCTGATTATTTAAATCAAAAAAAGGATTACAAACACTCCTCAACAGCCTCTACTCCAAGTATATCATTTTCTAAATGTACTACTACCTTCAAAGAACAATAATTCAAAGTTACTGCTGGCCTTAGAAACAGGAATTTAACTATTGCTTGGATAGAAGTCGCAATATCAAGAGAAAATTATCTCTTCAATTTGCTAAAAATAATAAGTAGCTGCCCTTCTTGTACACAATAATTGTATTGGAATAACCTGCAAGCTTTACAATGCTAAATACTGACTGGGCTAACATTATGATTTAAAGGTTAGGCATAAAATTGGTATACATAATCTGGGTTTGTTCTTTTGGGGTGAGTTTTCGGATTAAAAAGGGGATCTCTTAACGAGAGAGTCTGGAATGGCGGTGTGGGAGGATGCCTACGATCTAAATATCCCTTCAGATGGCACCGTATACAACCAATTCCCTCCAAAAGAGGTGAGCCGAATGACTATAAAAGGCTCACTAAAATAGTTTCAATAATTAAGTAGCATGGTAGATGCGGTATTGCTAGTCAACACCTTTCTTAATAGTACAACTGAGAGTTAGAATCATGAATATTTTTACGCAGTCTTATCTATATTTATCTTACTCAGGCACATTTTTAGTATGTAGTGTTATAGTAAGACTTGTTGATGGCGCTGCTATTTTCGTGGCCCTCAAATTTGTTATTTCGGAACAGGTACCGGTCTCAGAGATTTAAGTCAGGTGAGTAGGGGCTCTGTTTTATCCGTTTCAACGTTTCTTCGAGTCAGAAAGTCTCTGGTATCTTGTTGGTATCATAGAGCTGTTGGGGGACGAGTACATTCAGGACGTTTCGTAGTCCAAGATCCTCCGTCAAAAGCCTGGTTTTCGGTGGTAGAGAAAACTCGGTGAAAGCCGGTCGAGTGGTCATCCGGGGTTATACTCGATCAGACGCTTCAGACGGCGTCATCTCCGGTGTCCTTGTCTCCCAGGATCTTCCATATGACGTATTCTTCTCGAGAGCAAAGCTGCAATTATAGAAGTCCTTTCTCCGCCTCCTGATGGTGAAAAGGCCAGGGGTGGAGTCAGGGAAGGTAGAAATGGACCTCGTTGACTGTCTTGGCGAGCTTGATACGAATCAAGAAGTAGAGCGAAAGTCGGATGTATCCATTTGCAGCGGTGAGTGGAGTAACAGATAGTGCGAATGGTGCGAGTGTTGATTATGTGATGCCACATAGTATGTAGCTTACATACAAAATAAGCAAATAGAACGCTCCCGTTAGAATATTTGAGCTATCTCGTTTACATTTCGTGATAATGAATCTAGCTCATTCTTTATGACCCAGCCTAATATCTACACTCATCCTTTGAAGCAGTATTTTTTAGTTGGCGGATTTTAAATGTATATATATATTCAAATGTATATGCAGAAGTGCACATAGATACATACACCTTTGAGCAGACACTCCTTAAGTGCTGATTGAAGGGATAATATTTAGATTTCCCCCTTCTTTGTTGATTCAATCTTCTTTTTTACGGGAGACAGAAAGGCAACAACACTTCATGTAGGAGGAGAAGAAGGAGGAGGAATAAGAGTGAAAAATGGTGGATTATTGTTTGTATACATTAAAGAAAATATATCATAATAATATATGTTGTTGTACAACAATAAAACAAGGGAGAGGAAAGGGAATCATCATCCCCATCATAATCATACCTCGGCCATTATTCCTACGTACATACTTTGTTAGTATCCATTCACATGTGTGGCTCGTTAGACGAAATACATTTTTTTTTTTTTTAATAGGCAAAAAAAAAAAAAAAAAAATACATTTTCACAAACTTAAAATATAGATTAAAACAGACTTGTTGACGTTCCCGAAAAATGGTCGTTCATCGTTCGCTGTTCATCGTTTGCCGTTCATTGTTCGTTTTAAGATTGAATCGTTCGTCGTTCATGTCGTTCATGAACGACATGAACGACAAATCAACAATCATTTTTGATAAAACAACCTGATGTTATTTGCCTACAGGACGTGAAACATCATCAACATGTCCGACCAACTGATCGCTATGTAAACCTGGACCCTTTAAAACTTTCTTCACTGGTATTGACTCAAAGAGAGGTGTTCTCACGTTTATTTCAAAGAGAATCAAGGCAGCCGATGTGTGGAATTAAAAAGTATCAAACTTGATACAACAATAACAAGTACTTGATGAAAGCATTAATTTTATTAGTAAAAAAAACGGACTTTACGGGTTTTGCCTCTTCAGTGGAAAGGTATTTCATTGGATCGTATCATTCGAGGAAAGACCACTTACAAGAATAGACTTGATAACCAAATGTATTGTCGTTCGTTGTTCATCGTTCGTTTTTAGATTGAATCCTTCGTTGTTCATCGTTCATGAACGATGAACGATTACAAATGAACGACAAATCAATGAGTCTGGATTTAAAGCATCAAACTTCATACAATAATATACAAGTACTTGATGAAAACATTATTAAATATGTCACCTATAATTGTATTAGTTTTAAAAAAAACAGACTTATTTTACGATACAGGTTTTGCCTCTTAAGTGGATCGTATCATTCGAGGAAGGAACCACTTACAAGACAGGACTAGATAACTAAATATATGTACTATATCTGCTGCAGCTCGAAATGCCGCGCTTGAAATGAAAGTACTTGGAGTTAAGCCTTGGAAGAATGGATGCACTAATATTAAACATGGTTTATATATTAGGATTTTGTAATAATTGAGGAAGGAATAAAACAAATAAATAATACGGCCTAACAATCAAAACCTTACAACAAAAGCAACAAAATGCTCCAATCGGCTAAACAACTATTACTTTACAATAGACTGTATTTCCAAAAGGTTAATTTCAATAGTAAAAAGAAAAATGAATATTCGACTTACGGTCCAATTAACTCAAAATCATAACTTCAACCGCTCTTTCAGATATACTCCTATATATAATTTTTTTATCAGCATTGAGCGATGAGAATATTCTATAAAACCACTATCATTATCCGAGTTTAACTACAATCTAATTCCATAAATCGTGTCCATCAGTTTCATATTACAAAGTGTTATTTTTTCTTAGTAAAAAAAAGAATATAAATCCTGTGAAAACATGAAATGATCAAATTTACGTATTTTCCACAAAAATAATGCCTTAAACATACTTTCCAGCTGAGTGTCCACATTTATGATGATCATATGAGCAAGCTGCCCAAAACATGTAAGTCATATATACCCGTTTTTCCTCATTAACTGATTGCAACAGCTCCTTTTTCTAACGTCTGAGCAACGACAATCAAAGTTCTTCTGATGAATAGTCTTTTCCCTCACTCACTCACTAAGGAAGGGGGGGGGGGGGGGGGGGGAATAATCCAATTGGATGTGCAGACACATGGAATCCATTAACCAGCCAACCAATCAAATATTCACCACACTCTAATGTAGTTGTATCCAACATGTACATATATATCTGCTGTATCTTTTTTATATAAGCTATTGTTAAAAGGCTTTCCGAAGTAACTTTAAACAAATCAATTTATTTAATAGATGACTTTTTATACCTACATAACAGACTTGTTGACGTTCGCGAAAAATTGTCGTTCGTTTGTCGTTCACCGAAAGTTTTCGTTCGTCGTTCATCGTGCATTCTAAATTGAATCGTTTCATCATCGTTTGTTTGTCGTTTGTCATTCGGAACAATTGACTAGTTTTTTGACGTTTTTTTAGAAAGGACATTTTTTTTTTTCTCGCTATTCTGATTTTTTCGTCACTCATCGTTCGGGAACGACGAACGATTACAAATGACAAATTAACAAGTCTGCTACATACTTATGTAGATTAAAAGAGGTTATTTACTTGAAAATACCACACATAATAATAAAAAGTTTTATAGTAATAGTTACAACAAATACATTTGTGTTCTACTAAAAGTTTAAACTTACAATACTTTGCTGTGTTCATTGCTTAAATCAACGTGATTTCTTAAGCTTTTAATGCCTTGTACAATTTCGGATCAACAAGATTTATTTACCAAAAACATCGACTCTCTTATACAGAAATTCTTAGAAGTTGAATTTGAGGGACCTTCCTTTTAGTTTTACAACTAATGCGTTTGATTTTGTCGATTATCATGTTAGGATAAAATATCCCATCTCCCTATATGGGCCCGAGTATGATTGTAAAAGTTTTGTATTTTGATATGTGTAACCATAGTATATAATTGAAAGAGTTGAATTAATAGTTTTTGTACGATATACAAAAAATATGATTTCTGAATAACCTCTTGGAACATTTTTATATTATAGGCAATCACTTTGAAAGCTATCTCAAATGCTCTCATCATTAAAAATCGGAATTACGATACAAATTATTTATGAAGTTTGTGAGATCCACGGAGAAAATGCTGGATACCCCTTACTTTCTGCTTGAACCTTTGGTGGTCCACTTTTTATATTCAATGCAACTTGGCTGCATTTAGTATTAAGGTTTCTAGGTCATTGGAATCCCAATAAAATATGTATAATAATATAGTTTCTGATCTATTTCTCATACTGTTCCAAAAACGCATATAGATATTTTTAAATAACATTTGTTAACATACTTTTTATATTTTATTTTATTCACTTTGGACAGTCCTTCAAAATTATTTTAGATTGTTGGCTCATTAAAATGGTTAAAGAAGTTGATAATATTGTTTCTGATATATTTAATACTTAAACGAAAATTCATGAAAATAATAAAAAGATGCATATTCAAAATCACCAAAAGAGTGGCGGGGTTATATGACAGACGCTATAATATTTGCTCGACTAATGTTTGGTAGCGACTATAGTTCTTTTACAAAGCATTCAATGGATTGAGAAGCTCTCCCAAGGATAATTGGAAAAGCAACAAGCATTTTGATGATAATTCAACTATTGATATTATCCACCAAAATTTGGGGAAAATATCTCTCCAAAAACTTTCTCAATTGCTTGGAAAGTTGGATGAGATGGCTTTCGAAGAAAACTCACTTATATACTCTTTTATACAAAAACAGTCAGTTTTCGTATCCAGAAGCAGGCCCGGCTCTAACCACTTTGGTGCCCTAGGCAAGATTTTATGTGGCCCCCCCCCCCCCCCCATGCATCGCAGTAAATTCCACTGCTAGTGTACATATACTCACAAGAAACTGAATATCGTTGTTCTAGATATTGTTTTATTTAAATAAAGAAATAGCACATTTAAAAACTAAGAAAATAATTAAGGAAACAAATACAACAAATAAACTAAATGTATTAATATAACAAAAATAGCTCATTAAAGTATTAGATTTAAATACTCCTAAATATAAACTGTAAACAATTGAAATAAATTAACGTATTAATACAATATAAATAAGACACTGCACAATAAAGAAACCAGTGTGCACTGTTTTTTACAAAGATTTAAATAAAAATATACAATAAATATATAAAAGGTGATCTTATAATGACCTCTCGTGGTTATTTTTTTGGTATGCTTTAGCTTAAACTATTTTAAAACAACAAAACCACCTCCTCAATCTCACATAACCTCCTACAGATTTACTCTCCTGGTCTTTCTTGCAGCAAAGTCATCTATAATATCATCATATGATAACTGATTGAGACCACATGGTTTATGCTTATAATGCCAAGTCCACTGAGACGTTCTTGCATCATGGTAGATCTAAGATACGTTTTATCAGTTTGAGCTTAGAGAAGCTTCTTTCAGCAGCAGCCACTGTAACAGGAAGAGTGGCAGAGATTCTCAAGGCAACCCACATGTTAGGATAAATTTCGACCAGCTTCTTCTCATGCAGGAAGGTCAAAAGTTCCATATTTGTCTTCATGGCAAGGTGGAAATTCTGCATTTCCTTTGCAAGTTCTGTGCCATCAATATCTGGCTGGCTGTCATGGGTCAAAGCGGTACTTAGAGTTTGACACTTCAGTAGCAGGTCCTCTTCTCCTAAGTTGGGAAATCGAGGAGCACACCAAAGATTCTATTCACTTCTCCAAGATTCTGAAATCTTTCATCTAGTGAGGAGATGGCCGTATCCATGACCATATAAAAAATGTGGTTTCCATTTTTCGTAGTGCATCATGGATGTGTTCATCTGGAGAATCATAGCTAAAGTTTTTTTGTGGTTCTCAAACGTTTTTGTTTGAGTTTAGCCTCCACGTTCATCTCTTCGCACATGTCCTTTGCAGTTGTCTGTGCATCAGAAAATCCAGTGTTTCTGTAACTTGTGAGGAATCTCTGGTTTTCTTCAGCAAGTCGACAGCTACATCAAACTGCATGGAGGGTGACTGCATTAGTTTACTGACATACTGGATCTTGCTGAGAATGTCGTACCATATAACTGTACAAATACAAAAAGCGATAGGATCCAATCTCCTCAGCCAAAGACTGGGCTTCAACTCTCACCACAGGGTCTGCAGTTGTTTCCTCACTTCCAGAAGAGCCTCCCTGACTTGACCAGCTTGATACCTTACTGCTTCAATACTTTTTATTCGCTTTCCCATCTGGTCTCGGCCCATGACTTTAGAGTTATTTT
>CP045899.1:22968922-22993781 GCA_013387185.1 Caligus rogercresseyi | reverse complement strand
TTTAGACCAACCAAAAAAATCAAAACTTTGCCATACGATCAAAAAAGAGCTCTTGGGAGCTAGATTGGTTCTTACTCAATTATTCAATGTAGAATCAATGACGTCACACGTGTTGTGCTTGATTAAATAGACTATATATGTATATATGCCGAACTTGTTCCAATAACGCCTGTGGCTATACAGGAAATAGCTGTACTCACTGGTTTCCAATTACTGGCACATTAAATAGTTAGGTTGTTATTTATATTTTTATTTAAATTTTGATTTAGTTATTACTGATCCATGTATGCAAATAAAGAAATACAAGTAACACCCCATAAAATATTCTTAATGTGCCAGTAATTAATTGGGAACCATTATATACAGCTATTCCCTGATCTTATGGTATAGTTTGTCTTCTTATGAGATTTATGTGGTCTTATGGAGTGTTTTATCGAACCACCCTCAATCATTACTTTGAAAGCTGTAAAAGTACTCTCCTCTATCCTTCATTATCCAACCCTCTTGCTCTATCCTATTGCTTACTCGCCGGTGCCTGAACATTTTTTGAATTATATAAAGTGTTTTTGTTCCATATTTTTATATAAAACTTGCATAAAAGTCTTTTATTTTATTCTAAAAATAATAAAAAACAATTTATTTTATCAAGTTATCTTACTCCAAGAGCCTTTCGATTAGGGCACGCATCTAATTTCATAATCAAAACGTTTGGATTACGGCTCTCCGAGCTAGAGCGTCGGTAATAGGAGATGTCCGAATGAGTCCCTGTGCGGATACATGATGAGTTTCGACGCCGCTTAGAGAGTCCTCCTCGACTGGATGTGCTATTTGAAGACTCTCGAGCCGACTCAAAGTCGGCATTACCAATGACATTCCTGAAGCTCTCTCAAGAAGCTTTTATTAAAATCCCCGTCCAGACGGCAAAGATCTCGTGCCCGGATCAAGGTGCTTTCTGTTTCTCCCTCTGGATTCGAAGGTCCATTTCAATCTCCAAGTCCTGATAGGAAAGTCCTCCAAGATTGCTAATGTTTTTATCATAGGTCTTTCGTCCTGCTCGTGACTTTAGGCGAAAAGCTCTATCATATTTCTCAGTCTGCTCGAAGAAGCTCTTTCTTTGCTGTCTCAAGAGCTGATACTTTGGATTCATAGATTCGTTTGGATCGATCCAAGCGCAGCTCTGTTTCCTGTATTTTATTCTTGTTGAATGTCAGCTCATTTTCTTCCTGAATATATTGAGATTCAAGATCACGGAGTTCATTTTTTTTCTCAATGATGTCTTTCTCCAATGACTCGACCTCCTTTCTACACTCTGTTGGGGGTCCGTTTAAAGATAGGGCTGCAGACTGTTTATATTTCTGGTTTGATATCTCAAAGACCTCTGCGTTGATTCTAATTCCTGAAATACAAAAAAAATATATATGGTGGTATTTGTAAATATATTTGAAAATTGAATAAATACCTACGACTCAGTATATCGTTTAAAAAATTGGGTCTGCTCAATACTGTTGTTCAAAAATCTATATATTTGAATTATGAAAATGAGCTCATATTTCTAGACTTTAATGGCAAATCATTATGAATAATAATACTTTTGTATATTTTTCAATTGTTTCTTTCTTCAAATTTGGTACTTTCACTTCAATATCATTTTAAAATATAAGAAGGTTTTTTTCACTCAACAATATACTGAGGAATACTTTTTTCATAGCAAATTAAAATACTTGTTTATAGAATAAACCCCTATAAACTTACAAACTCAAAGTATCTAAAACCTATTTTATATATTACAACACGATATTTACAACTTTTATTACATTTTTACCATTTTCTCTAATTTTTAACTGTTTAATTCTATGAAAATCGTTAATGTTTTTGCTCAATATGATTTTGGATTTACTCTTTGTCTACTTTTGTATATCCCATGAAATATAGGAACGTCTTCTGGCTAATAAAAAAGTATCTAAAACCTTATATCCAATATGTTTAAAACTACACTCAATTCCTTCTCCTTTTTAGAGATTTCAATGGACAACTCCGCGGCTTCTTCCTCGAGAATAGCCTTTTCTTGGGCCAGCTTTAGAATATGATAGGCATGCGATGGTATATCTTCCGACTCCAGTTTCTGAGGATCCCCAATGGACTTGAGCCGGCAGTCATAGCGAGCACTCACTTCGTTGATCGATCTTTCTTTCATTAATTTGAATCATGAGTCTTGATAGCTCTTCTTCCTTTGTCTTCCCTCTGGCTACAAGGACTTCCTTGCGAGCTTGAAGATCCTCTCGTCGCTCTCTCATTCGTTCTCTAAGAGAAGCCCCTCTTTTCCTGCCTCTGAGAGTTCATTCGAAAGGGACTCAACCTCGCTGCGAGCCTTATTCTCAGAAACCTCATCATTTGCTCCTCCAAAAGCAGATTTTCAATAGCTTCATGAAGGACTTACTTTTAGCCAGGGTCTTGCGAATAATATCTCAGTCTCTTCCAACTTAGCCATATAGGAGCTCAACTCCCCACCCAAACCACAAACCTCCCGACTCATTTTCTTTACCTCCGCATCCATTTTATGAAGTAGGCGGTCCAAGTTATTTTTCTCGCTTTTTTAGACTCGATCTCTTTCTTTAGGAAGCTCACTTCAACTTTATGCTTATTTTTTGCTTCCAAGCTCAGTTTCTCACCCTTCATTTGGGATAGCTCCTTTTCGATATTGGCGAGCTCGTGAGACGTCTTCAGATTGATTTCCTCCCTCCGAGAGACTTCTGCCTTAGTGGCCCTTATATTCTTCATTAATTTAGTCTTTTCATTTTTTAGTCCTTTGATGGATATTTCAAGGGCAGAAGCCTCATCTATGAGCGCTTTTAGCTCGTTATCTTTGGCTTGCTTCTTCGATCTCATTTTGTCTATTGCATCAATAGGGAGTCAACTTGACGTTGCTCCAGCTCAAGCAGGGAGTCTGCTTCCCTGCTTTTGTCTTCTGATTTATTAGCAGAGGATTGGAAGGCATCTCGACGATTTTCCAGGTCTTTTATTTCCTTTTTAATTCCCTCACACCTTTGAACTCGCTTGTTGTATTCATTTTTGGTGTCCTTGAGAGCGGCTCTTTTCTTGTCAATGGTGAGTCCCACTCGGGCTATCTCTCGCTTCTCCAGTCCTATGCAGCAATCCATTTCATCCAACTCATTCTCTGCCTTATCCAGCTCCCCCTCCATCTTTTGATTGGCCTTCTCAAGAACCCTGATTTCCGTCTCCACTTCCTTTACATTACGCCTCTCATTATCCAAAAGGAGAGCCGCTCACGATATAAAGCTTCATTTTCCCGAAGCTCCTCGGACAAGGAATTTGTGCCTTGATATATCTTCTCAATTTCCGCGTCTCGTAGCTGAATCATGTCCAAAGCAGCTCGCCACTTGAACCGAATGCCCTGTCGTTCGTTGTGAATACTTCGAAAGGCTTCTGTGATCCGCTTAAGCTCGAGTTGTTTCATGGAATTGCCGTTGAGGTCCTTGAGAGTGAGTCTTTTTCTTCTTGGACGCGTTCGCGAAGCTTTTCCATGTGCAAATGGTCTCTTTAATACGGATCTCATCTTCATTTTGATATTTTAAAAGCTTAATTAAGTTATCCTCCTTTTCAAAAATGTCTAAAGAATCCCTGGCTAAAGTGCTTGAGTCTCCTTGGTACTCATCTTCTAAAAGCTCAAGCACAATTTTCCGCCCATTCACTTCAGAAGTCAGTGACTTGATGTTATTATTTATCCTAACTTCCTCAACAGACAACCTCTGCTGAGTCTTTACAAGTCTATGCTTAAGGGATGAGCCTAGAGCTAGGAGATCCTTGTCCGAGACAAGAGATCCTTCCAATGATCTCTTATGTTCCAAGACATGATTCAGAGACTGTGAAACGTGCTGGACAGAAGTCTCAAGCTCAAAAGCTCTTTCCCATTCGCTGTCATTCTGTGCTTTGTCTCGGAGGTTTGGAGTTGAATGGAAACGAGTTCATCGTGAAGAGCTTTATTCCTGGAGTCGAGAATGGGCAATTCGCCCAGTCCGAGAGTGGATGAAATGTCTTTGGATATGGAGGCATTGTTGTTCATATCAAGGAGTCACTTCCAGGTCTGATAATCGCCAGGTATATGATAGGAGGTTGGCTTTCATTAAATGAAGGGGGGAAAATAATGTGTGAAAACCATCGTGACAGGAATATTTTTCCTTTCTCATACAGAAATAAAGACATAATAATTTATGAAACACTTTATGAATCATGAGTTATATGCAAGCATGCTTATCATAAAAACATGAAATATATATGTATATGTTATATTATAACAAAGACTTCTTATTGGATATAAATTAATGTAAAAAAAACATTAGCAAAAACATCTGATAGATCGAATCGGTCATTAAATCTTCCAATTTTTTTAAAATATATATGAAGAAAAAATGTTTAAAGAGGAGAAAAGGGACTACTAACATAATAAGAGGCTATATATGTTATATATGTCGATATTTTTTTAATTGGTCTCAATGAAGACACTATATTATATATATATATATATAATATATATATATATATATATATATATATATATATATATATAAGGGAAATCATGATACAAAATAGGTTAGGATATTTGAAATAATGTAATTATTAATCCTAATAATTAAAAACACAGCTGTACTTTTGTATTTCAAATATTTTGCATATCTATATGTGTCCAAGGAATACTAGATACATGTATCTAGTATTCCTTGATTTGTTATATCTTTACCCTCAAAATATAAATCATCGCAACTTTATATATTTAACGCAACCTCTCACATGATATTTAATAATTATATGTTTTTTTAAGATTGATATTACTTACAAAAAATAAGGTAGCTGTATCTGAATAATCACGTCCTATAATACATATTTTAAATTCTTGTTAAAAATCTATTTTATTTTAACGAATAACTAGTTGAATTGCATATTCAGAAAATATTTGACATGAACAATTTATGATTCTTGAGTTCATACATCAATTTTAGATTTCCTAGATATATATGTAATATTATAATCTCTTTTCAAAAGCATGTTTGCCTTTTTATTTGCAAGCTCCTTAAATAATTTGATAAACAATATTTGAATACAATTTTCCCAATCACAGTAACTCTCCAAAAATAATTTTTTAAGAAACTTGTAAAGAATTATATGCGAATAAAAATGCAAACTTGTTTTTTTTTCTTCGGTACAAATCACAATAATATTGCATTCAACCTCAATGAAAAACCTAAAGTATGGTCAATACTTCGTCCTACTAAATTGATCTTTTCTTTACTTTCATGCCCAGATATCGAATTATAAAAACTGTTCTGAAATGCATTGACATATACCAAAATATATTACATATTGATTAGTCTATAGACTTTAACAAAAAATATAGCCACTTAAAAAAAAAATTAAAAAGATCAACTTTTGGAAATATAAAGCCTATTTTTTGAATTATTATTAAGGATATTGAAATTATAAAAACGGATTTGAAGTTTACTGCCATAGTAGAAAAACAATACTACTGACATTGTGGTTATTCTTACTTTGCACGAAGATAACTGGGCGTAAACCATTAGAAATGATGAAAATCATGGTTTTCAAAAAAGGTCACAAAGGTCAAACCTTTTTTCAGACGATATTTTAAGTGGCATTTTTGGAATCACAAAAATGGGACTCAAATTAGGAATTTCAGTCGGGGGGCAAAATCCTGTTACATGGTATTATATGTTCATATATATATATAACTTTTTATTTTCCAGATGAGTTACAGTCATAGAGATATAAAGACTTAGAGAGCTTATTTTATTTTTGTATTTTTGTATTTCAAATACCATTAACTAAGACGTTGATTTAAACATTTATAAAAATACAATAAGAATAATGCAGTCGTAGGTATTAAACATAAGACAGGTTAATAATAAAGGGGTTTAAGTATTATTTAAATGAGGTAATAATAATAAAAGATGAAAATAAAATAATAGAAGAAGGCGTCAAGAGAGTAACATGAGGCGGGAGGCTTTATTTGTAAACAAACAGCTCCTCCACCGGAACCAGCACTACTGATGAACAATTGGGACGCCGTCGAGGATCTCCAAGCTTCTTCTTACCACGCAATCAATCCCCAAAGGAAGAGGAGCTCCCTTAACTCTAGCGGCATAAAGGATCCCCTGGACAGTCGAGATGATGTGTTCCATTTCGAAGGCATGCTTATAGGAGGCAGATGTACAGACCAGCCAATCTCTAGGGTCTAATGCTACTCCGTACACCTTTTGGATGTCTTCTTCCACCGCACGAACAAGAGGGAGGATTCGGGGACAAAAATAGAAGAAATGGAAAGATGTCTCCGTTTCTTTTTTGCACCAATGGCAGGACTGTTCCTCTGGAGAAACCTTCGATTTATTTGTGTAGAGGGAGGATGTTGCTAATCTGTATCTCAACCATTTTTGTCTCGGGTCAGTAATTGGGTTCTGTAGGATGGTTTTAGGTTAATTAAATAATATCTTCATTTTCTTTAAGGTTTTTGAGTCTCTTTGTGATAATGGACGAGGAGATGTCCCAATTTGGTTCCCTATAAGAGATTCACGAACCCTTCGGTTATTGATGGAAGTGAGTACAATGAAAAAAGGAGTGGGTGGACCGTTCAGTTTCGAGGAAGTGAATTTCATCCTTTGTATTCTCATACCCAAAATGAAATTCTTCATAACTCTGTCAGTGACAGAAAATTGGCCTATGGAAGTAATATTGAGATCCTGATAAGGCTCTTCTTCACTCTCTAATCTCTTGTTGTAATTCAAGGGCTCATAAGCTCCAAGGAGCGGAAGGACATATTCTATAATATAATTCCATGAGAGTCCCATCCTTTTCCAATAGAGACCACACTTTCTAGTCACTTTTATTAGCTCTGATGGACCCATAAATATACGGTTCTCAAATTGATGGCCTGTGACCTTTTGGAAGGAGTGCTTAAGTCTAGCTGACCAGAAATCACTATTCGTTTGAAATCTCCTCATCCAGGTCAGGTTTAATGTTTTCCACATGTGCTCCATATTCATCAGACCAAGTCCCCATTTAGTCACAGGGGCTTCTAATCTTTTTCTTGATATATAAGGTCTTGAATTATCCCATATCAGGTTGTCCCTATATTTATGAATTTTGATACAGATGTCCGTAGAATATGGAATATATCTTAAAATATGAAAAACTTTCGGGAAATATTTATATCCCAGGCTCTCATTTTTTCATACCTTGAAAGAAGGGGCACTTTTATAAAAGCACTGTTCTTTCTAAGGTGGCCAGAATTTTTATTTGATTGAGTTTTTCAGAGTCAACCTCTGCGCTTGATACTTCTGCACCCAATATGACTGCACTTTGGACAAACTTTACTCCATCAAAGACTTGTGGCAGGCTATCTTTACAGTTGGAAAGGATCTGAGATTTTTGGACATTTATGGACAGCCCAGATGTATGCTTGAATCTTTCAATCAAGCCAATAGACTTCTCTATGGAATTTAATATGCTTCTTTTCGGATCCGGACATAAAGATAGTAAGATCATCTGCAGACATTATACATTTCAAAATCTTTTTTTCAAGACTTAATCCTTCAATAACTTTATTTTCAACTATTTTCCCATACAGGTCGTTGATGCACAGTATGAACAAAGGCGGGGATAACAAATCTCCTTGTCTCGCTCCTCGGTTGATTTCAAACTTGGCCTATGATCCTCCTATGATGATCTTTGAAGAAGAATTCCTAATCACCGACGATATCATCCCAACAAACCTATCTGAGAGGCCGTAACGGTATAATTGTTCAACAATGAACTTGTGGGAGAGCGTGTCAAAGGCCTTCTCGAAATCGACCATGAAAGCCGCATAATTAATTTTGGAGGTTTGACAATGCTCAATGGCGTCTTGAAATGGATATAGGGACATCCTCTATATGGCGATGAGGCATTAAACCTTTCTAATCGGGAGATATAATTATCGGAATTTTTTTAGGGATCCTTTGGTTTAAAATACCGTGAGTATTTTAAATGAAGTGTTAATAATGAGATGGGTCGTAATCTTTTAGGTTTTCTCCTTTTTTGCCTCTTTTCAGAACCAATGTCAACAGGCACAACTCATGAAATCTGGGACGAATCCTATCGCGAAGATGTCAGTGAAGACTTGTTCGAGAATCGAAGAGAGTTGGACAGCAAATTTTTTATAGAATTCAAACGGAAGACCTGAGGGACCTGGACTTTTATATTTTTTATTATAATTATTTATGAAAGACAAAATTTCATCCCTGGAGATTTTAGAGTCTAATTCCGGTAAAAAAAATTTGATTTTTGCACTTGTGCTATTATATACATCATCCTGTTCGAATTTTAATATCGGCTTCCAACTCGCTGGATCTTTGATGAGTCTCCATTTGTAACAGAAATCACACAATTTAAGTTTTTAAGCAGTGGCCACAACTATATAATTGGGAGTAGAAGTTTCTTGCTTCTTCAGTGATTTTTGTAGGGTCATCTGTATTTCACCGGAGTCCAATCTTAAAGAAGACAATTTTTTTAACTTAAGGAATTTTCCAAGTACTTGAATGATGTTTTGCCTTTGACATTAAGGTCAAAATCTTCCTTCTTAATAGTATCATATCCCCTTTGTTTCATACTCAAGAATTTTCTCAAGTTCATAATTTGACTGTGCAGAGTTGCATGCTAATTTGTCTATTTTGTTTTAATAAGTGTTCTTTCTTGAGCTCTCCTTCTCCCTTCTTCTTTAAAGACTTCTCTCGCGTAGTTCTCCACATTTCGCAAAGTATCCCACGAAGAAACCCTGCCCTTTTTCATTTGTGCCATGCAGCACTATCATTTGCTTACTTCTTGTGGTATTCAGCTGAATCCAGCAAAGAGATGTATAGTTTCCAAGGTGTTCGATGAGGCTTTGGGGGGCGATTAAACAATCCAAAAATGGGGTATGGTCCGAGATGTGACTAGGTAGAGTTCTAAAATCTTTTAGAGCTTATTGAATTCTTCAGATAAATACGTCATTGTGTCCCATATCAACAAATCTTTCTATATCTATGATCAACTTACGATGACGTAGATCAAATTACTTGTTTATATTGGGCACATAATAAGCTGAACGACGATGTTTCTCTGCTATTGAGGGAATCTCTATATCTTTATATATCTATGATTACAATAGAATACGGTAAATATTTTAACAGAAAGAGATATACTCGTCTCAATCAGATATTTATTGAGACGATAATAAAACAAATTCTGTTCATTAAATTTGTAAGAATAATATATTACGCTGTTGTGTCCCTGTTTTTAGCCTTATTTTATCATTCCTTCTTCAAAAATGCTTAATTTGATCAAGTCAATATACTTTTCTTTCGCTTCGAGCCAAGTATCGACACAAAGACCAAAATTTTGATATGTCATTAAACTCTACTTCTATTGGATTCTTTAAGGCCTTATTCCTAAAGAATTATATGAACAAAAAAATCCTCCGTGGTGGTCCATATACTGTCGTCTCCTTCATTGAGTATGGTTAGACGGATAATTTTGTTATAATCTTCGACTCCTGCAAAATATTGTATTAAAAAAATGAACCAATGATTTTTATTTGATTGTAAACAGCCAGGATTCTAAAAGAAAATATTTTAGTTAATTTTTGGGCAGCTTATGAATACCATGTCCCCTTTGTTTCTATCAATATGCACGGATTCAAATATAAAGTTATCCCTTCCTTAAAGTCTTGAGAGAAAAGAGTAGACAAAAATAATATATAACCATAGAGATATAAAGATATAGAGAGCTGATTCCCTTCAATAGCAGAGAAACATCGTTCAGCTGTATTCTGTGCCCAATAAACAAAGTAATTGATACTACGTCAATCGTAAGCTGATCATAGAGATATATTCTATCTCTTTGATCAGCTTACGATGACGTAGTACACATTACTTTGTTTATTTTGAACACACAGAAACAACTGCTATTGAAGGGAATCAGCTCTCCATATCTTTATATCTCTACGTATATAACACACACTTTTATATTGTGTAATTTGATTATTTTTAAAAGTTACAATCGTAAATATTCATGAGCAATACGTTTACAGAAAAACGAATTGTAGTTTTGAAGGCAATGGATGTGACAAGAGTTGTCTCTAAAGCCAGGTTGTGCAATCTTTGGCCCTAAGGGGAACAATGAAGTGGGGTTTTATGCGAAATGATAAAATCCCGCGGCAATTACGCCCCAGGATCGTTACAAGCTAACCTAATAAACGGCTACAGCTATCCACAATCAAAGTTCTTAGAGAAAACGACATGGAAGCTATGAAATCTTTCATTCCGTAATCTCAAAATTTTATTATTAAAAGCTGTATCAAAAGTATTTCACAAGACCCAAAAAAATCATCATCAAAGTTGTACAAATCACTCCAATGCTAAGAAACTTTAACCTAAATTATATATAATTATTATATTGCATAAAATTACAAACATGTATGAATGTATTGTTAGCATTTTTCATTTAGATGAGAGAGAGGGGGAATATTAATATTGTAAGTTTATTACTCGCTTTTAGCATTTTATTTATTTATTCCATAGTCCATAAAATATATAATTACACAAAAAAGAGTATGTATTTAAAATGACGAGCATGCATAAAATGGCATAATTAAACATTTTAGTTTCAGCTTTTAACACCATATATGAACAAAAGCAAAATACAATTTTAATCAAATAATTTGTAAGAACATATAATATAAATCACAAACTATTCAACTTTAAATCTTTGCATTTACACAAGTTTTTTATATATTTTGTTCATATGAGAAGGAACACGAGAGGAAGTAACGAATTTCTTCGGCTGCCCAACTCCACTTTCCAAAACTTTTCTACTCCCAAGACCTTATTAAATATATCTTGATATGAACAAAGGGTCTTTTCGGTTGATAGTTATTATTTCTTTTTTTCTACGGTCTCGAGATCCGAACTCCTTTTGGACATTTTAAATTGTCTAAAAGTCTATTTAATGAGCATTTATTTCTTTTTTGTGACTTTTTTATCATTCCTCATCTTATCTAAGAGTTCTAAGTGAGACTTTTTGATTGTTTTTGGTACTATCTCTGTTACTTAAGAAACCCATAGAGATATAAAGATATAGAGAGCTGATTCCCTTCAATAGCAGAGAAACAACATTCAGCTGTATTCTGTGTGTTCAAAATAAACTAAGTAATTCTTACTACGCATAGAGATATAAAGATATAGATAGCTGATTCCCCAATTGCAGAGAAAAAGCGTTTGTTGTTTCTTTGTGTTCAAAATAAACAAAGTAATTTGTACTACGTCATCGTAAGCTGATCATGGAGATATAATCGATTTCTATGATCAGCTTACGATGACGTAGTATAAATTACTTTGTTTAGAGTGGACACACAGAATACAGCTGAATGATGTTTCTCTGCTATTGAAGGGAATCAGCTCTCTATATCTTTATATCTCTATGGAAGTAACCCCTCCAAGAATCCTTTTTTATTGTCTTACTGCGAGTAGTAAAAAAACAACAACAGCACAATAAGAGAGTTCTTGTTCTCTCATAATGGATGTGCAGTCAATTTTGAATTCCTCTCTGTAATGCATAAAACAACCCAAGTGAAGAATATAAATTTGCATACGTAAAATTTAAGTAGAGCATATATATGCATATGACATGAACATTTATCTTCCTTGCTTCCCTGACACATGATTGCATACTTGTACAACCACCCTTGCCTCATTTTCTCCTAAATTTTTATCAAAGCCTTCATAAGTATTTGCTTGGAAGGCATCTATCTAATAGTGTGCTTATTTTTGTTCCCCTTTTTGAGAGACATTTTTTTAATATTAATAAAATAAGGCAGCAGATAACGGTTTCCATTCCCAATGTTGAGGGCGCAGGTTCGCCTCCCGAGAGGGGAAGGTTCATATTGATTAAACCATAGAGACATAAAGATATAGAGAGCTTATTCCCTTCACTAGCAGAGAAATATCGTCGTTCAGCTGTCGCTTGTGCCCAATATAAACAAAGTAATTTGTACTATGCCATCGTAAGTTGATCATAGAGATAGAAATATGTTTTTAACGGGCACAAGACGTATTTCTCTGAAGAATTCAATAAGCTCTCTGAGTTTAGGACTACCACCCCCAGACAATCACCCCCGGGCATTTACCCCTCGTTAATAATATGTATCATCCTTAAAGTCCACTTATGAAGTTAACTATGTTTTCTTTTGCATTAGTGTTTGAAATCTATGTTCATAATATCGTTTAAATAAAACATATGACCGATATTAGGAACATAGTTTTTAAACACTAATGCAAAAGAACACATAGTTAACTTCATAAGTAGACTTTAAGGGATAATAAATATTAGTAACGGGGGGTAAATGCCCGGGGGGGGGGGGGTAGTCCTGTTACAAAGCTCTCTATGTCTTTATATCTCTATGGATTAATCTCATCGAAAAGAAGGGAATAGTAATGCTTAAGTGTTTATTCATATCATAAAGTTACAGACGAAGGCAAAAAAAATAAAAAAGTAAGTGCAAGGCAATTTGGTTCAGCTTTTATCTCGTGGTGAAGTATTAGCTTTTTATATGCTGATAAGAATTGTCTCACTGATGGATGGTCATGCTACCTATTTGCAGAACGTATCCCGCAAAAGATAAGGATGTCCAGTAATTTTATCGTGTGTAAATTCCTACTGGACCTTTTTATAGCTGTTTTTTTTTGTCGTAGGTATTTAACTCGCTTGCTCTTTTATAGTTAGTTAATTTCCTCGTTCTTTTTTTGTTGTAGGTATTTTTGTCGCGAAGCTTTTTTGTAGTGAAGTATTTACTTCAATCTTCTTTTTCTCGGAGGTATTTTTGTCGCGAAGCTTTTTTAATCGATTTCTATAAAGTAATAATAAAAAAATAGGTCCGAATTGATTGAAAAAGCTTCGCGACAAAAAATACCTATGAGAAAAAGAAGAACGAGGTAATTGTTTCACTACAAAAATACCCACGAGAAAAAAAAGAAAAATTGACTGATTATAAAAAAGCAAGGTAGGTAAATACCCACGACAAAAAAAAACGACCATAAAAAGGTCCACGTGGAATCTACGTACGATGAAATTACAGTAGCCCAAAGATAAGTTTAAAGGGATTCTGGCTGAATTTGTACGTTAAAATAAGTGGGTTTAATGAGGGAGCAAAATAGGTGAAGAAAATGCCGATGAGAAGTCCCGTGTATATCATTTTCCTTCGGCCAACAATAAGTCTTTGGCCGTAAATTGTTTTTAGTCCACGGATATAATAAAAACTTGATTCGAATTGAGGAAACCCGTAATCAAAGTTGGCACTTTATTATAGCTGCCAAGCAAATTTCTTGAGTTAAATTCATCAAAAAGAGCATCAAGTTACAATATACATTTCCTATTAATACTTAATGTCCTTCCACTTGAAGTTTTAAAGTTTGAAAGGGCTTCCAATTTTTTCTTCCGCAGTTAAGGACCCAACAATGGTTGAGATCTGGGGTGAATGGAAATCTATAATAAAATTTAAGTAGCTTTAAAATTGATCCTTAGATTTGAGAAAATACAATTACCATTTGGTAACTGCAGTTACTGTTAGAAGGATAGGAAGAAAAAAAGAAGGGAGAGAAGTGAGGCAAAATACTCTCTCCCTTCTCTTTCTCTTTCTATCCAGGTAACACTCACAGCAGTTACCATATGGTAATCGTATATTCTCATATCAAAAGATCAATTTTTGGGGGAAAGTACGTGCAAAAATATATTTGCTTATATGTCTTAAGGTATAGCGATATTTAGAACACCAAACATATCAAATGAAAGCTTGGTTAACCAGCTTTAATATTTTGGTATACTAAATCATGTCAATTAATAAGTAGAGAGTTATATGTACATTTAAAAAAAGCCTATCTCGCGTACAAAATGACGCATATAATGGATTATAAATGCGTCAGAGACAAAGTAAAATTTTGAGAGGATACCTTGACGCAAATCTAAGAAACACATTATTTTTTATTTTTTCCTAATCGATTTCTTATAGGTCAATACAGGCTCTGAATCATATGATGTAAACTCAGATTGTACTGAATTCTGAATTGATAGAATGCAACCAAGGTCATTTTTGGATTTATCATTTAAAGGTTTACTAAGCTTAAAAGTACTATTTTACTCTGCAGCGAACAAATCATCTTCTACAGGCGAGTGAAGTTAATTGATACAAAAAAGCTATGAAATATGCTAACAATACACACTCCATTTTTTCTTTGTTTTTACTGAAAACTTTGTTTATTAAAAAACATCAAACAGACGTCTGGTAGTAAATTAGATTTCCTTTAAATTAATAACTATTATTGAAGTCTGTAACGTCCTCCATTTTGAAGAAATTGGCGAAAAACTATATTTTTACTAAATTTTTAAAACTTTGACCTCGTTGTGCGACCTCGTAATGTTGACCAATTTTGTTCAAACTTTGTATGTCGTCTTCTTTTATCACCAAGAAACAGAAAATCCACTTTGTTGCTAACATTTCAAACATTTGAAAAATAAGAACAACCCTAATATATATATATATGTATATGATATTAGATACCACAAAGTAATGTAACAAATGATTTTTACAACAAAATGACATAATTACATTGAGTTTTTTTATTTCATAGGAATAGAAGATAATATTGTGAATTTACTTTTCTTTAAGTAAACCATGACAAAAAATTAAGGCAAACTTGGATTATGATTTTTACTTATTGAAAAGACAAGCGACATAGGAAAACTCAGTTTTGTATGCTATAACGAGGAAATCGGAATAATTTACTGTTTTTCTCCTCTAAAAAATGCTGACAGAATACAGAATAAATTTTGTATAATTTGTACAAAAGTTGTCTCTGAATATATATTCTTTAATCGTTCCTCATTTTTGGTGACTAGCGATAAGGGATTAAAAATAACTCTTTACAACTTAGCGTTAAACGAACAAAAGTTTGACCTCTGCGTTGATTTTTTATCAACTGATATATAGAATTTGAACATTCACTATATACCAATCACAAAATGCGGCCAAAAAATAGTTAAATAATCTAAAAAAATTGTATTTCTAAATAATAAGGATAAATGGATAGATGGACTTGGCGAACCAAGTATGATAACACCTTCGGTTAATGATTAACTATAAATATTTCACTCGTGCTCATGATAGTAAAAAAATAATTTCATTATAAAAAACGCATCATAATTTACACTAATTTCTTATTATTTAATAATATTAAAGTAATTATAATATGGGTATTAGGGTTGTTCTTATTTTTCAAATGTTTGAAATGTTAGCAACTTTGAGCATTTTCTGTTTCTTGGTGATAAAAGAAGACGACATACAAAGTTTGAACATAATCGGTCAACATTTCGAGGTCGCGCAACGAGGTCAAAGTTTTAAAAATTTAGTAAAAATATAGTTTTCCGCAAATTTCTTCAAAATGGTGGACGTTACAGACTTCAATAATAGTTATTAATTTAAAGGAAATCTAATTTACTACCAGACGTATGTTTGATGTTTTTTTAATAAAACAAAGTTTTCAGTAAAAACAAAGCAAGAAAGGGAGTGTGTATTGTTAGATTATTTCATAGCTTTTTTGTATCAATTAACTTCACTCGCCTGTAGAAGATGACTTGTTCGCTTCAGAGTAAAATAGTACTTTTAAGTTTAGTAAAACTTTAGATGATAAATCCAAAAATGACCTTGGTTGCATTCTATCAATTCAGAATTCAGTACAATCTGAGTTTACATCATATGATTCAGAGCCTGTATTGACCTATAAGAAATCGATTATGAAAAAATAAATCATAATGTGTTTCTTAGATGTGCGTCAAGGTATCCTCTCAAAATTTTACTTTGTCTCTGACGCATTTATAATCCATTATATGCGTCATTTTGTACGCGAGATAGGCTTTTTTTAATGTACATATAACTCTCTACTTATTAAATTGACATGATTTAGTATACCAAAATATTAAAGCTGGTTAACCAAGCTTTCATTTGATATATTTTGTGTTCTAAAAATCGCTATACTTTAAGAGATATAAGCAAATACGTACTCTCCCCCAAAAATTGATCTTTTGATATGAGAATATACGATTACCATTTGGTAACGGCAGTTAGTGTAACCTGGATAGGAAGAAAAAAAGAAGGGAGAGAAGTGAGGCAAAATACAAAAAATTGATCTTTTGATATGAGATATACGATTACCATCTGGTAACTCTGTTAGTGTTACCTGGATAGAAAGAGAAAGAGAAGGGAGGGAGTATTTGCCTCACTTCTCTCCCTTCTTTTTTCTTCCTATCCAGGTTACACTAACTGTCGTTACCAAATGGTAATCGTATATTCTCATATCAAAAGATCAATTTTTGGGGGAGAGTACGTATTTGCTTATATCTCTTAAAGTATAGCGATTTTTAGAACACAAAATATATCAAATGAAAGCTTGGTTAACCAGCTTTAATATTTTGGTATACTAAATCATGTCAATTTAATAAGTAGAGAGTTATATGTACATAAAAAAGCCTATCTCGCGTACAAAATGACGCATATAATGGATCATAAATGCGTCAGAGACAAAGTAAAATTATGAGAGGATACCTTGACGCACATCTAAGAAACACATTATGATTTATTTTTTTCATAATCGATTTCTTATAGGTCAATACAGGCTCTGAATCATATGATGTAAACTCAGATTGTACTGAATTCTGAATTGATAGAATGCAACCAAGGTCATTTTTGGATTTATCATCTAAAGTTTTACTAAACTTAAAAGTACTATTTTACTCTGAAGCGAACAAGTCATCTTCTACAGGCGAGTGAAGTTAATTGATACAAAAAAGCTATGAAATATGCTAACAATACACACTCCATTCTTGCTTTGTTTTTACTGAAAACTTTGTTTTATTAAAAAACATCAAACATACGTCTGGTAGTAAATTAGATTTCCTTTAAATTAATAATTATTATTGAAGTCTGTAACGTCCACCATTTTGAAGAAATTTGCGGAAAACTATATTTTTACTAAATTTTTAAAACTTTGACCTCGTTGCGCGACCTCGTAATGTTGACCGATTTTGTTCAAACTTTGTATGTCGTCTTCTTTTATCACCAAAAAACAGAAAATGCTCAAAGTTGCTAACATTTCAAACATTTGAAAAATAAGAACAACCCTAATGGGTATGCGTCCGAAGTTATTCTTCTATTAAAACTTTATTATGTATCTAATAATAAAGTGTTTCTAATTTCGGTATATTTGTTATATAAGGTGTCCAGAAGATATGGACCTCTAGAAAAAGATATGCCACAAGATAGAAGAGGATAATGATTATTTATGGAAAAAATGGGCCATATGCATGGGTAGACAAGTATTTGAATTGAATTCTACAAAGTATTGATTATATATTATTTATCATATAAATAGAAAAAATTATGGTTATTTCTTTATTATTGATTATTGATAAAGGATTTCCATGTTACTACAAGATTAGACAAAGATTTATTTGTACCGTTTTTCAATACGTCATCCTTTTCTATCTTGGACCATTTCTTCCTAAGCCGTATTTTCCTTAGTCATTTTTTCCTAATAATATGATATACAATACCGACTTCCTTAAGTAATTAAAGTAATTTGACTAAATGTATAACAATATTATTAATCGCTTACAATCAAAAAAATCTTTTTTGACATTACTTTTGATATTTAAATGAGAAATAGTGTTTGTACAAAATGTATTAGATGTATTCAACTCAAATACTTGTCTACCATTGAATATGAACTGGGATTTTTTATGTACGTAATTATTTTCCTTCTCAACATTTTCTACCTGGACCATTTTTTCTTGAACCATTTTATGTAGAGCCGTTTCTTCCTAAGATCGCTTCCAGCACTGATAACATCCTCAAAATCTTTTTACAATAATTAATTAAAATTGTAATTTTTTCGAAAACACCTCTCAAGAGGAGAATAAATTACAGATAGATTCATCAATATTAGTAAACGTTTTTTCTATCTCATTTGATAAAGAGAAAAGTAAAGTGCCAAGTCACTCTTTAATGCATCCCAGCAGGAACGGAGTGGGAAGAATTTATCCACCGGGACAATTATACCCTCGTCGGCCTTATATAGGCCTCAATATGCCATTGGGAGGCTGTCAACGGCCGTTTATGTTTCTTGAGGTCAGCGGTCCACCGGGAATACTCCCGGTACTCCCGCTGGCCACTCCGCCCCTGCATCCCAGTATTGATTATTTCATTTTACTTACCATCCCTTCCCATCCCTCGTCTTCGTGAAAGGAGTTATTTCCCTCATCTTCTTTATAGGATTTCCCATTCCTCGTCTTTGTGTGAGAACTTCCTATCCCTCGTTTTTGTAAAAGGAGTTGTGTCCCTCCTCTTCGTGAAAGGAGTCCTACCCCTTGTCTTCGAGAGAGGAGTCCAATCCCTCTTCTTCAAAAGGAGTCCCATCCCTTGTTATAGGACTTCCCATTCCTCGTCTTGGTGAAAGGAGTCTCATGCCCTATCTTTGTGGCAGGAGTTCAGTTCCTCGTCTTCAGGAAGGGCCCTCCTTCCATAACCTTCTCTATATTGAAGACTTGTTCCTCTTAGTGGTATTTGCTAATGGACTCCTCAGTCCTATATTTCTATTAAAGTAGGATCATGATGCCCAAATGAACCTAGCTCCATGACAGTCCACAATGACTTAAATATCATCAAATCACGGTGAAAAAGCCTTGAACATCAACCCCCTTCTTCCTATTATATCTATTCCAAAGGAGAATGGATAACATTGAATCTTTCTACAATGCTAGTTTATTTCGACGTCCATTATTTGAGTGAGCCATTTTTGACCTTCTAAATATTCTGTTGTATTTATTGCATAAATATTGTTTTTATTTTTCCAAATTATCAAAAATACTTATTTTTCATATCGATACATAAATACTATCAACAACACATAATTTATCGAACATTATGGGTATTTAATGATAAAAAAATTAAAAAATATGTTCCTTAATAGTACATTTTAAAATTTAGAACAAAGATATGCAGGTTTTATATCTTAACTTTTATGTCTTTCGTCAAATCTCTTGAAATTTTTTGAAATGTTTAAAGTGACATATTATAATAATATATGTTTCTTACGGATTTTGTTCGCGTATTACAGTTTATTTGCTGTTGTACTTTCACATTTTAGCAAGAAGAAGAATCCTATTTAGGCAATAAGCTTATTTACAATCAAATTATAAGATTTATCCCCATAAACATTCTTTGTCAAGAGATTTTTTTTTTTTAAGTGAAAGAAAAAATGCTAAACCAACAACTTATATTATTTTCTCCCAATGCATTATTAATGTAATTGAGTCCAACATTTGAAACAAATTATTGATGTGTCTATATGAATTCAATCATAATAGATGATCCAAACAAATATTCCTTGCTACATCTTGCAACTATTATGTTCATATAAAATCAAAGGAATTTTGAAGGAAATATCAATTGGCATTTGTTGTCATTATGAAGTTATTATAAACTTTTAATTATAATAAGTAAGATTAGAGTATGTAACAAAATTAAGGTGTTCGTTTGCCCCCAGACTGAAATTTCTAATTTAAGTCCCATTTTTACGTAGATTCTAAAAATGCCATTAAAAATATCGTACGAAAAATTGTTTGGCCTTTATGGCCTTTTTGAATAATCATGATTTTCATCATTTCTAATGGTTCACGCCCAGTTATCTTCGTGCAAAGTAAGAATACTCACAAATGTCATGAATATTTATTTTTGTAGTATGTCAGTGCATTTCAAATCGGTTTTAATAATTCCAATATTTTTCGTACTAATCGAAAAAATAGCCTTTATATTTCAAAAAGTTGATCATTTTTTAGTGTTCTATTTAAGAGGCTATAATTTTTTGTTTGAAGTCTATTGACTATAACCAATATGTAATATATTTTTTGTGTACGTGAATGCATTTCAGAACAGTTTTATAATTTCTATATCTGGGATGAAAATAAAGAAAATATCAATTTTGTATGAACAAGTATGATCAAATTATATAAATAATAAATCATGAGGTTGCGTTACCTATTATTGTGATTTGTTACGAAGAAAAAAAACATGTTTGCCTTTTTATTTGCAAGTTCCTTAAATAATTCGATAACAATATTTGAATGCCATTTTCTAAATCACAGTAACTCTCCATTTTTCAGATTATTTGATAAACTTGTAATTGTTGTGTTGGGATACCTTTCGAAAGAATATATAATAAGTATATTAATATCCCAGAGTCGTCGCCAGTGAGATTGCACGGCAGAAACTAATAAATAAGTACGACACGTGTGAGAGGGTCATGACTAGAAGACTCCTTTATTGACACAAAAGGAAAAGGGAGGAAGTATGCACGAGGAAGAGGAAAGAGAGAGGTACGTATACATGACGTCAGAGTGTCTTCTAACGTGACGTCAGGGACATAACAGTAATGAATTACATTCAAATAAAAAGGTTATTATTGTGATTTGTTCTTCGTAACAAATCACAATAATATGTGAATGCTAAGTTAGCGAGTCCCACAATTTTGTGAAAGTCTTTATTACAAATATTTAATTTCTCAATAATGGGTTTTTTTCTACGCAAAAGAGTTGAGAAAATTAGTTTGTTTTATGCCTCATTAGCTCTGAATAAAGAAGTCCACCTTATCTTCAATCTCTGAGTTATCATCACAAATACGTCAATGAGTTTCCCCCTTTTTTCAAGTACTTTCAATTCTTCTTTCTATGATGCATATCATTATAAAAGGCCTTGCACAAATAAATTGATGAATGACGTGATTGATGAGAGGTGAGCCTTACTTGGGTATGTCCAACCATTGTGCAAAGAGAATCTAAGTAGGCACTTTACCCCTTTAATAAATGCAAATGTATTCAGCAGCAAAAGTTCATCTTATTTTTGTGCCTATATGGTTCGATAGAATTGTATCTGACTGTATATAAATAAGCATTATAGTGTTAAAATTAGTCTTTACTCGCTGATTTGAGCGCTTACGGCGCCCATATGTTCGCCTTTTGTGTATGGGTAGGTTTTGGAGCTATTTTGTGAGTGAAACAGACCTTAAAAGAATATAAGAGAGGAGAGAGAAAATAATTTTCTGTTTTGTACAAACATTCCTCATAAAAAGTTTGACTTTGTACAAAGAATATGTTTTAAGTCACATGAGATGCTTTTTTCTTTTTCCATTTCTTAACTCCTCCTCCTCCTCTTTTTTCTTTTCTTTTTTCCTCTCTTACCTTGAAAAGTAGGTAGTAAAATCAGACAAGGTCTGATTTTTTTTCATTTCGGTCCCATCACTTTGCAAATAGTTTTATTAGGTCCGTCTTGACCCAAAGATTCCATAGGTACCTTCAAGTTCAAATCTGACCATAAATTGGGAGGAGATAGCATGCGGACATACAGATGATTGGTGAATTATTATATAGATTATAACAAGTGTTAAAATTAGTCACTCGACCGAGGATCTATCAATGAGGTTGACCAAAGTTGACCATCCCCTCTTTATAATTTAAGCTTTCATGTCGACTAAATCATAGAAATCGATAATTTATAATTCCGAAACCAATCAAGGTGACACTTATGAAAAATATGTGTAATTATAACGCACTTGGACTTTTATACAACGTGATATGATGAATAAAAAGAAACGTGAATAATGATTATAATAAAAAACACATGGAATTATGATAAAATTATCACTTCATTCAATGTTGTTATGAGATGTGATCTTCCATATTTACAAGAAACGGCCAGGAAATACGGCCAAGGAAGAAGTGGTCCTACAAAAAATAACCCAAGACACTGAACAAAAAGGCCCAAGTAAATCTTTGTCCTGTCCAATACAACAACAACAACCTGGAAATCATTTGTATATAATTACAAAAATATTTATATATTGCAATTTTTTACTCAATTTTATATGAAAATAGTATTTGATCAATACTTAGTTGTATTTTGCTCAAATACTTGCTACCTATGCATTTGGTGCATTTTTCCCCCATCAGTCATCATTTTTTTAAATCTACTTTATTTTCTATTTCTTCTGGAATTATTCTGTGATATGGATCTTTTTTTTTACGGTTATAAATTTTTTATTCGGCTATCAAATATTATAAGACAGTGTAAAAAATAACTACACTAAAATACAAGACAACTATAAATAAATAAATAAAAAATACTCTTGACTGTTGCGTTAAATAATAACATGAATGAACATTGTAGAAAATATTTACTGTCAAGAGATTATAACCTTATATACATGGACAAAACAGCGTTTATTTATTCTTTAAAAAATCCCGATGACGTCTTAAAATCCTCTTCAGAGCTTTCAGGTATACTCCTGAGCGAGATGGCACAAATCGTACAATATCTCCCACCCATTTCCAAGAAGGAGATACAGGGTCAGGAATTTTAACATCGAGCGCCTCGTAACGAGCCGCTGCACCAAGGATGATTGCTCTCAGTTCCTCAGCTTCCACATAAGAGTTTGCCGTTAGTTGCTTAGCAATTAATGGATCTTGATTTATTTCGTTTGTAAATCCTTTGAATATAATGTTTCCCGTATTAATTATAATTATATTACTTTGTACATTTTCCTCAATTTTAAATGCATATAATTTCTTGTAAATATTTCATAACTATGGAATAAAGAAACTAAAATATTAAGTGCACAAAGCTTCTCCTTTCGCTCATGAAAAAAGTTTATGTTTATTTATATATATATTATATATAGTTTTAAAGTTCAGTGTAATTACATATTTGAAAGACGATCCAAAATATTTTTTTAGAATGTGAGTAGTCGACATAATAATAACAACTATTTCATAAAAATATAGGGTTATAATACACCTTCAAAAACATATTTTTCAGATAGTAGGAAAAAATGGCCGAGCCATTCCTGGGTCATTTCTTCAGGATACCATTTTAGGCTTATTGTTTGTTTAGCTCCTAGAATAGACCCGCCTCACCGGAACCTAATCCGGTATCAGCTGGTAGTGACCTATCTAGTAGCTATTGTCTTTATTAATAAAAATATCATTAAAAGATTTTTTAGGCTTATTTATTGGAGTTTTTGTGATCTGCGATTAATAGCGATCATTGATCGCTGATCGGAGTATCGCAAACTGTCCTGATCGTTGATTAAAAGAAATTAGCAACTAATGCAATATAGCGATCAATTTCTTAAAATATTTATAGAAAACATCTTTAGATATGAAGATAGGTGTCATTTGAAGGTTACGGTACAAATAACTGTTGCCATTTTAACGTCAACCGATACAGCTAAAAATATTCCTCTTCTATTTTTTCTATTGATTATACCCCAATACTTTAGAGTAAAAATGTGTGCGAGAATGAATGCTCTGATGCCTTTATTACCGCGAAAAAATAACTTGTGTTGGGCTAAGCCTATCATTTTTGTATAATATTATAATATAATTCATGTTAGCATCGTTAATCAGAACAAGCTCATACTTGTTGCATTTCATCATAGCAACGTACCTTATGGTGCCAGGAGAAAGCGTGTCTGTTCTCTGGTATGAACATTCCCCGGGAAAAGTGGCATCCATTTTGAATCTAACTTCTTATCTCCCTGGCGCTTCATGTTCTTTTTACTTTATCCCCTTAAGGATAGCATGTCTATGACGCCAGGAGGTTAGCGTGGCTGCTCTCTGAATATGAGCATTACGCGCGGGAAGAGTTGGTGGTTCTCCTTTTTTTTATAATATAATTCTTCGTCACTCAATGTTTACATTTAATAAAGATAGAATGCTTCCTTCTTCTAACGTTCTTGTTTTGTTTTAAGGTATTCAATACTTTGGATTAATAAACAAAGATAAGGTTGTGTGAGAGATCTTATTGAGTCATACAATCCAAATGTCTCGACAACATGAATTATGCGAAGGCGTGCATGAGGTGTTATAAAATATATATATATATATATATCACTTACGAGCTCAAAGCTTAGAAAATTTAGTAAAAATGATTTCTTCAAATTTCTTGAAAACAGATGACAATACAGTCTTGCATATCTCTACAAATAAAATAAATATAAATTACAAAAAGACAAATTTGGGGTGCTTTTGCACTAAAACAAGGATAAAAACTAGTTTCATAAAGAACAAAGTGAAGGTATATATTTTTTTATTCCATAACTTTTTGTATCAATAATATTCACTCGCCTGGCAAAAGATGACTTACAAGCCTGTCAAGCTTACAAGTCATCTTCAAGAAATTTGACGAAATCTATATTTTTACTAATTATCTAAACTCGTTGAGCAGTGTAATGCTAGCCCGTATTTAGTTCAAAAATTTCATGTCGTTCAACAGCCATAAAATCAATTGATTGCAAAATAAACAGCAAAATCTTATGACTGAATGTTTATGAAATTAAAACAGAGCATTAAAATTGTTTATGAAACGTTGCGAATGACATACTATAAAACAACCAACATTGTTGTTTTTCTATAATCAGTACTCATGAGAATTTGTATGTATTGATTCCTATATAATTAATATCTTAGTACTTAAAAAAGTATAATTTAAAAATAATTGATTCCCCTCATGGAAACGGATAAACTCTCGGCTTTTTTAAGAAAAAAAACTAAAAACCATTATGACCGAATATATTGCTTTTGCCGCCTTTTCTTTATTCTTCATTGATTTTATAAGAATTCAAACCCTTTTGCTGCCGTAATACAGTTCATTTTTTAATGA
>CP045899.1:22944682-22968822 GCA_013387185.1 Caligus rogercresseyi | reverse complement strand
GCTTTGGAGCACTTAAATTTTATAACTACTTAAATATTGCAACCGAAAATTGGATCTTTTTTGACAAATTTGAAAACTATAATACGTTTCTTAATAATGGGTATAAAAATGACTATTTACAAAAAGGATTTTAAAGTTCAAACAATGTAGGTTGCTTTTGTATAATGAGCAATATATTAAATATAATCTTGGGTAATAGAAACCGATACACCTCCGAGATTATCTAAGGTTTAATCTTGAGAGTTTTGTGTGTACGTTGTGCTCATTAGATCCGCTGAGAGTTTTGATCCCGGACCTATATTTTTATTTGTCATCCCACGCTCCTGGGGAGTAATTTGTCAGAGTCGTTGTGAAAATACCTCCTTGTTTGCTCTCGCTCTCACCTCAAGTAAATTAACGGTTTTACTTTAAGAGCATCTTATCACTTTAACTTAAATCAAGGGATCTCACAATTTTTTTCGGAGATCCCCAAGTGAAGAGTTTAAAGAAACACCCATATATATTTTTCTAATGTATATTACTTGTTTTTGCTTTTTCTACACTTGAGCTGATTAAGATAGTCTCCAATCACGGAACCTGTAAAGTATAACCGTTTCTAATTATGCCTAAATGGGTATCTTCTTAATGATTAGTCGAATTATGTTTTCTATTTGACAACACAAAATATATTCTTCTAGAAAATTAGGTATGCTATAAATTTATTCCATAATTAATAAATAAAAACTTCAAATACTCCATGATCGTTCATTTTATAATAAGCATATCTCTATTTTTATATCATGTATTATAGCTATTAAAAATGACTATTTATGACGTAATAAAAATGTAATACTCTGATATTTTATATTCGTGAACTTGTTAGTTTTACTCGAATTTTTGTATCACTTCATTTTAATATGCCAATTAAATGCCAAGGTTCCTTTTTATAGTATGTGTCAAAAGCACCTTTTTCTTCAGCCCTTTTTATTTTGCCATTCTTTTGAAACCCTAAATTCTTGGCTTGAAAAAGCTGCTGTTTATTCAATAAACACAAGATATATAATATCCAAATATATAAATCTGCAAGGAACACGTTCTTAAGAATATATAATAGATATATATATATTCATTCAAACATTTGGGCATGAAGAACCATGATATTAAAGTTGTTGTAGTAAACTTAATAAGACTTTTCTTTTCCTTGAAAACTTGTTTTTTTTTTCTCTTCTCTTCTACAAAAATAGTTAAGTATAAAAGTATATATAATTGATTCCTTTTTTAGGGGTTTTAGATTTTTGAACGTAATGTATATATATGCTCAAAGTAGTGCGTTCCGACAAGGTGTACATACACATGTAGTTATCTTTTAAGGTATGATCCTTTTTTTGTCCTTTTTCAAGGATTTAATTCAAGGATATTTATGTGAAGGATAATAATAAAAGTCAAGAATAAAAATGTACTCCTCAACGCATTCCATCAATTTAACCCAAAAACATTGTAAGGGAAAAAAGTGATAGATGAGTGCATACAAGATGAGTCATCTCCTTAATCCCTTCAATGGTACCAGTAATGGATGAGTATTCTTTTTTTAAATATTCCTAGATCGATGAACTGTATTGTTTTTTTGTAATAATTGTCAACGAACACTATTTGATATCATGCTAAAAAACATTTTACGCATATTCAATTGAACAAAACTTTTGTCATTTCCATTAACTATACACGAATATTTCGATTATTTCTTTAAAAGAATTGGGGAATGTTAACATCGTATATCTCATAGCGAATAGTCCTTGCTAGTATTGAGATTATTTTAGTAAAAAAAGACTGCTCAATTATTAAGTGAACGACTTTTGTGTAAATTATGTTCTCTTTAAAACCATGAAATAGTTTTCAAAGATTAAACATATAAATAAAGAAATGATCTATGTGATAATAGAGAACTAAAAAAATTGTCCCTCTATTAATTATATGGTATATATATATATATATATATTATATATATATTATATATTTATATATATGTATATATATCCTATATTTACTATATATATATATATATATGGAAACGACCGGGACACCTCTTTCGCCGGTACCTGAGCCGGGACTTAAATTTTTCATTCGGGCCGGGACTTAATATATATTTTCTTTCCTTCGACATTCTGAAGTGACGACGTTTTTTTTAAAGACTTTTCAAAAAGTGACGACCGTGACAGCATCTCCAAATAAAAAAATCTCAAAAAAAAGTGAGGACGTTTTTTTAGAAAAGAATATTTCAAAAATTCCTTTCTAAAAAAACCGTCCTCACTTTTTTTGGAAATTCTTTTCTAAAAAAATATGAATGATAAACGAAAGAAAATATGTAAGTCCCGTCCCGGTATCTAAAAAAACTGGACGCTCAAAAAACAGTCAGGATCCGGGCCGGGTACCCGGTCGTTTCCTGATATATATATATTTATTTATATATATTATATTTGTACTATTTAGGTGATCAATATGTATATATAAAAAATCATAAAAAATCGCTGAGCAAGCTGGAGAAAGGGGAAAAATTGACGACATAGAAGAGTCTTCCTTGATCGAGATTCTCCCCAAAACTTGAGCTAATTATATGTATAGTAAAAAAGGTGTGCGAGAAAAAAATATATGCTTGACCTTCCCACCAGGAAGACGAAGGAACATTTATATTTTGCAGCCAAAAATAAGGAACAAGATTGCAATATGAGCAGCAACTACAGTAAGAGCACCTTGCCATATTGCCTTATTTTATATTTATATATGCGATACAGAGGATAGGTATTGCACTAGGTTTGATGATAATTATAATTGTTTATATGGGTGATTTATCACTTTTTCACAATTTTTAATTCATATAGTTATTTATAGCGTCAATAGATATACAGAAAACTTAATAATGAAGTGCTAAAAATGTGCCCCTACCGATAGATATAAATCTTGTATTGGTATGGCATTTAGTAGTTTTGAAACTGAAATAATAAGGGAGCTCACTACGTATTTTTTCAATAAAACAGCATAATACTTTTTTCAACGATGTGTTTCATCACAATGAATGCAAGGAACTAATGAAGACCATATAGATCACACGTTGTTGTGATACGGGGAAAAAGGCAAGTGATCTTGGATTTTTGATGTAATGGTTTTATTTTAACAAACTAGATGCTATTTCTGTGGAATGAAAAGTAAGAAATGGTGTTGAATCTATGTTAAGGTCATCCCCTCTGTAATCATTTAAGATATTTTTTATTAAACGGGTTCGTATATACAGCACAGGATATAAAAACGATGCTAAATACCTATAATATACAAAAATCAACATATAGTTTAAATTTAGCATCGAAAAAGTTTGAAAATTTTAAATTATAAGTTTTATTTGTGTATTTCTTACGTATTTACCCCAATTTTAGTATATATATATATATAATACATATTTTTTTTGTTGTTGGTTTTAGAACTGTGAAATAATCAAAAATGTGCCCTACCGATGAAATAAATTTTGTGATTGGTAGTGATATTCTGTAGCTTTTTAAATGAAATGATAAGGGAGCTCGTTAGCTCACTGCGTAAGCATTTCAATTCTCTATCTTGAGGGTGCATATTCGCCCCCGAGAGGAAAAGGTCAATATTGGTAAACTTCATTTGAAAGATCTCATATATTCAATATATTAATTTTAATGCTGTATTATTTTTTTGGGTTAAAAACATTTTATTCGGTGAACTGTAAAATTTTATACTGTGTAAAAATAAAATACACTAAAATTATGTACAGAAACAGAGTAAAACTATTCAGGGCAGTTGCGAAAATACATACATAAACATATTTTTATTCATATCTTCACAGATGCAACTAAATCGAATCATATGAGCACACAAAATAAACACTTTTCCCTATAAATACTAATGAAGTTGTGGCTACAAAAGCAATATTGTATATAAAGTATTAATAAAGTTTCTCATTTTAATTTCCAGGGAGCTCCAATACATTTCGACCCATGATGAAGTAAAATATAACGACTTCCGGCGACACCCTCCCAGCCTCTCCATCACAAAACGCATCCCTCTGAGCTTAAGAAGCATCCGATATATTTTTGTTTACACATTTCGGAAAAAAACAGTCATAAACCTTATACACAATTTCATATCATGAAATTACTGACAAGCTTCAAAAGCCCTTGTGGAAATCATTCCTCCCTCCCGTTTCCCTTCTTTATATTTTCTTTTATCATTATACGCTTTTAGGATCTACGCATATTATATATTCTTAAATAAATAAAAATCTGCAGTCTCTTTCATATAAAAACCCTCCAAGTCCGTCCATTTTTATATAAATTTATATGCACTTTTTGGACATTTAGTTTACTCTGTTTTAAATGCATTTTTAGTTTCGTGGCTTTATATTCTTCATCTCATCTTTGTATTAATTTCCAAAACACTTGGATCACCCTGCAAGCCCATTTCTCTGCAAGGAAACATCCAAACAAGGATAAATTACACATATATTGACTTCTAAAGACTGTAAAGGAGGATTTTTTGTCTGATAGAAAGTAATATTCAGAACATTGAATGTAAAATGCCTCCAATTTGATTATATAGCACTGCCGTTAAAAAGTTCAAATTTAGTAAACTAAAAATATCTCTTGAGCTGATGATTTACATTTTTTTTGTTGTCTAAGCATTTTGCCATATAACATTTTGTGTTTTGAAGTAAGTTCAATACTGACAATAGATTTGGTTGAAGGTTAAAAATCAGTTCATCACATTTACATTTAATTGTGGCATTTCGACATCGAGGTGAATGAGTAGATAATAAAATAAAAGTATCAAATGTTCCTTCCTTTCAGTTGGACATACATGGACATACTATTTTTAAATAAAAATTTACGGGTTTCAACCATCTATATTTTGAATCATCGTGACAAATATCTATAGATATTTTATTCTCCTTTACCAAAACCCATGCCAGTTCAGGAAAATATGAAGTATAAATCATTTATTGTAATAATTCAGCATATATAAGATATTTTGTGTGTACCTTGTTTATAATAGTAATTTGAAAGTTAACTCCATTTTAAGTATTGCATTCTTCTTCCTGATTGGTTAAAGTGTTATTCAATGGATAAAGCTTTAATCACTTCCTTCTAAGATTGCATCCTATGAATAAACTTACTGATATAATTTTTAGTCATATGAATTAGTATTATATATATACATATAAATATATACATATATATACTGGTGTTTCCTGCGGAGAAGTGTTGCAAACCATTTTGGCTTGCGGTGAGGGTTCATTTCTATTGGCCTCTCAGTGGCTCACTCCAAAGTCGTATGCAGTTTAAGGATTATTGAAGTATTCCTTAAACATTTATTTTTATTTTACATACATATCTCTTTATAAGCTTTTCCATACATAAAACTATACAAAAATATATATTAATTTTTAAATACATACTTGATAAACACAAAAAAATAACTCAGAACCCCTTGTTTGAGACTCTTACATTTATATCGCATATTTTCTATTTCCTTTATTGATGATCCTTTATTTCATGTATGTGTTGGGTATTTCTTTCATCTCTTACTTATTCCTATGTGAGGGAAATGTATTTTTTGAGTGATAGTTTGTCTTTATAATATCTATTCTTTTTTGCAATTTTATATTACATTTTATGATAAAAATTTGCTGTGATATCATAGAAATATTAATAAATTACAATTGTATGTTGACTCGCATTTGTTTTTAGTTCATTTAGGTCCAATTGATTTGGGGGGGGGGGGGGGAATATACAAAAACACAATGCACAATATAGTTATTTTAAAAGAATACATTTAAATGTCAGGTGGGTGATACTTTTTATGATAATAATGCTTTACTGAAATATTTTTTATCGGTTGAATCACAAAGATATGTATGTCAGATCATGAACTTTTGCTGTTTTTAATACGATATTATTCTTTTTAATTAACAAATACTGATAAAGGATAAATGAAAACCAGTGGGGTCAGTTGCCTAGCTTGGTATATAACAGGAAAGGGTTTCCAATATTTAAAAAAAATAGTTTTTGGATTCGTCGGATAGGTGGCACTGACATCGCATTGAATCGTTCATTTTCGTTCAACGACGTTTTAATTATTATTGTTGTATGTAGTCGTACTATTATTCATAGCTGTGTCTCTTCTAAATTCAAATATTTGATACATATACATTCTTACTCTGCATAAAAGATTTGTATATTGATGCAAAACCATTATTGCAGGAGGTGTTTTAAAGATACTCCATTTTTCATGAAAATCCAGCCCCTCTTTGATTCAAACATGACTTTTTGAACTAAAGTCCAAATTCCTGTCATAATACTAAACATTTATACTTTTGGTTTATGTATTTGATATTTTAGATAATCATCGTAGTTTAATCTCTAATTAACCATCCTTAAAATGACCACAATCCTTAGAACATGTAGCATTTATGTGGTTAATGAGATTATATTTTGGTAATATGTAACCCAATAAGTATTTGCTCAAAACAAAAATCCCAATCAACCGCGAATAACTTGTAACTACGAATTGATTTACTACCAATATCATGTAGTTCCATGTCGTTGCTTACACAGGATACGTACCACTAATAGTGGCAAGATATTATTTCCAATTATATATTTTTTTGCACCTCAGGCTTGAACTCAAAAATGCTCAAAGAATGATAAAGAAAAATTTATTTATAATAGAAATTTGTTATGGGCAAAACGGCTCTTTAAAAATATTCAGGCTTGTGAGCGATCCGGAAAAAATAGCGATCCGATCAAAAATAGCGATCAGAAATTCTTTGCGATATAGCGATATAACGATCAGGGATTTTTCCGATCAGCGATCCGATCAATTTAATTGCGATCAATAAAAAAACCTAAGTTATACTAATTCTAAGTAAAAAATTAAATGTATATACAGTCAAACCTTTATAAGTATTCATCTTATATGGCAATGGAATTATTGTTTCCCACAGCCAAAATAGCTCCAAAAGAACGACTTCTTCATAGGCACCTGTCTGTATATTTTAGGATAAAAATATCAGAATAATTGTTTCTCATAGCCTATGAGCTCCAAAACTCTGGCTCCACAATTGCATATGTCTGCATATTTTAAGACAGAAGATGCCAGAATAAATGTTTCCCATAGCCTATGAGCTCCAAAACAATGACTTCTACATAGTCGCCTGTATGTATATTTTAGGACAAAAATATATCAGGATAGCACACACTGGCTTTTTATATAAGTATTAGTCTGTATTTTGTGTTTCTAAACAAGTATTAGTCGTTGGAATTGATTTAGGTCAATGTGACAGCTAGTCAAGTTTTAAGATATGTAGGGTTTGTCTCAAAAAGGTGTCCAGTAATTTCATCGCGAGTAAATTTGTCGCCGAGCTTTTTTATAGCCGTTTTTTTTGTCGCGGGTAAATACATCGCTTGCTCTTTTAAAGTCAGTCAAATGTCGTTCGTCTTTTTGTCGCGGGTAAATTTTTCGCCAGCTTTTTTGAAAGTAATTTTGTCGTTCTTCTTTTTTCGTAGGTAATTTTGTCGCCAAGCTTTTTTGTAGTGAATCATTTTCCGCGCTGTTTATTTTTTTCTTTGTGGACCTATTCATGGGGACTCTGTCTGGGGTCCCATGGGTTTGAATCTACCGCTGACATTTTTAGGAGAAAGACAACGGCTTAAGGGTTGTGCACACCTTAGCCTCGGTGTTCCGCCACGAGTTGAAATCTACGCAGGGTTAACGGTGGATTCAACGTATAGAACCCCCCGGCTGAGACTGGCGTACCCCCCCCCCCCCCCCAAGATTAGATTATACAAAACTCTTGGGCAAAATGCATACAACCCACCACCAATTGCCCTCGGGTTCTGCCGAACACAATCGGGGTGTTTTGGGGTTACAAATCCACCGCCAATGGGCCCTCATGTTCCGCCGAACGCAATCGGGGTTTTTGGGATTACAATCCCCCGCCAATGGGCCCTCATGTTCCGCCGAACACTATCGGACTGTTTTGGGGTTTTTAATAATTGTGTTCGGCGGAACCCGAGGGCCCATTGGCAGGGGATTTGTAACCCCAAAACACCCCGATTAGGTTTGGCAGAACCTAAGGGCCCATTGGCGGGGGATATGTAACCCCAAAACACTCCGATTAGGTTTGGCGGAACCGAGGTCCCATTGGTGGTGGGTTTGTATGCATTTTGCCCAAGAGTTTACATTTATGCTAGCCTGCTCATTTATATCAACACCGATGCAATTTCATGGAACCAAATAGGCCAAAAAGGATACATTCAACATAGTTTATTATATTAATCACTTAACAAATAATGCTCCACACCGCACTAATTAATTATATATTTTTACTCTGATGAAATATAACTGTCATTACGAATAAAATAGTAATTGATAATTACAACCAATAAATATCTAATCTATATAATAATTCACCAATCTCTGTCCGTCCGTCTGTATGTCCGCACGCTATCTCCTCCCACATTTATGGTCAGATTTGAACTTTGAAGGTACCTATGGAATCCTTGGGTTAAGGCGGACCTAATAAGACTTTTTGCAAAGTGATGGAACCAGAAATGTGGGAGGAGATAACTTTTGCCTCCTCTCTTATATTCTTTAAGGTCTGTTTCACTCACGAACTAGCTCCAAAACCTACCCATACCCAAAGGGCGAACATATGGTCGCCGTAAGCGCCCAAATATGCGAGTATTTTTAATCAAAATCGTTCAAAATCATGTAACATTTTAAAATGGGTACAGCAATTATTACAAATATGCAAATAGTCTAATTTATTTATCTCCTTCAAAACTCAATCGCTCAAGTGGAGTCCATTTGTTTGGCCATACTTTTTTATCATTTCTTCCGGAGTTATTTTAGCAATTAAGAAAAAGATAGACTTTAACTATCCATTTATTACTTTGGTTTTTTTGTTCAATCAATCCCGAAAAAGTATCGCTACTTTTAGTATCAGTATACGCTAAATAATGTCTGCAATATCAACAAGGAAGTAAAAAACAATCTAAAAGATAGTATTTTTATGCATGTAAATAGTATTCTTATCAATTAATCCCAAGAGAATGAAGTTTATTTTATCTATCATCACTTACGTTGAGATCTATCATTATCTAACTTGTAGTTTACCTTATAAATAAGTTTTTCTTTTATGTCGAGTGATCCGTCATTTTTTTGCCTATATAGTTCGATAGAATTGCAACCGTTAGGATATAAATAAGCATTATAGCATAAAAATTAGTCTATCGAACCTAGGATCTTATCAATGAGGTAGACCAAAAATAACCATCCCCTCTCGGGAGTATTCGAACCTGCGCCCCCAACATTAAGAGTTGAGACGCCTTAACACGCACGGCTATCGAGCTCCCTTTGATACGTCATTTTTTTACGGAACAAGAGATTATAAAACATGCATTAGACAATGTTTCTTTCGTAAGCCTCCAATGAATCCATATTAGGATAGAGAGCAGATTATAGGCTCTTATTGCCGTTACAGCAAATTTGTTGGATAACTAAAGTATATAAATCCATATTATGATTTTTTTCTTTATTCAAGATAGTTCAATAGTTTAAATATATGAATATATATCAGGAAACAACCGGGACACCTTTTTTAACCGGGACTTACATTTTTCAAGCCGGGCCGGGCCAAAACCGTTCCTTCGACATTCTGACGTGACGACGTTTTTTTAGAAAAGAATGTCCAAAAAAATAAGTGTTAAAATTCCTGACCTGGATCTCCTTCTTGGAAATGGGCGGGAGATATTGTACGATTTGTGCCATCTCGCTCTGGAGTATACCTGAAAGCTCTGAAGAGGATTTAAAGACGTCATCGGGATTTTTTAAAGAATAAATAAACGCTGTTTCGTCCATGTATATAAGGTTATAATATCTTGACAGTAAATATGTTCTACAATGTTCATTCATGTTATTTATTTTAACGCAACTGTCGAGAGTATTTTTTATTTATTATTGTTGTCTGTATTTTAGTGTAGTTATTTTTACACTGTTTTATAATATTTGATAGCCAAATAAAGAATTTTATAACCGTAAAAAAATAAAAAAATAAGTGATAACGTTTTTTTAGAAAATAATTCCAAAAAAAATTCTCAGAAAAAATGATGAAGATTTTTTTTTAAAAGAATATTTCGAAAATTATATATATATATATTTGAATATCAAATCCATCCATAACATGTATCTGTGGTATATTAATTTGTAACTCTATTAGAATTTTAGGCAGAATTATAAAATAAATCAACAATAAGTTTTTTTTTTGGCCAATACAAATCTGGGTTCACTGACTTTTTTATTTATATCGTTGTACATACATTATTAGAAGGTCCCTGAGATAATTTGTAGCAGGAAGTTAGGTATTTTTATATCCAAAGCATTTTCATAACAGACAATATCTGCAATGCATTGCAATTTGTAAAAAATAGTAGCACTGCTCTGGATAATGGGGATCCTTGATAATAGTAATAATTCAATATATGGAGCCCTTGGATTAAAAAAGTAAAATTGGCGTCTTTGTCCTGCAGAAACCAAGGCCCTTGAAAACTTTAAATCCATTTCCTTTTTTACAATTTTATTTATATATTTTTTCGCCAATGATATTTTGATTGAATAACTTTTTCTCTTTCATTCTTTGTTATACACGCAATGAATGTATAACAAATATTTTGAATTGTGCATTTAACGCAATTGACATGACACTTTATTTTACATATAGCGGTTATCATCAAATAGATCAATGTACAATACGCAAACGTTATTTTTATAATATGATTATATATTATTATTATTATTCACATTTTGAAAAGATTGTTTGTTTGTTTGTTTAGCTCCTAGAATAGACCCACCTCACCGGAACCTAATCCGGTATCAGCCGGTAGTGACCTATCTAGTAGCTATCGTCTTTATTAATAAAAATATTATTAAAAGTGCATAAACATTTAAATGTTCTAAAAATATAATCCTCCAGAGACAATCTTCGTTCCCCGATATTTCCCTCGAGTTGTCTCATCTTCTGTCGTGTGAGAGGACAATTGTAGATGAGGTGATATGGAGTTTCCTCGTCGTCGTTACAGAGCCGGCAAGTTGGGCTCTCAACCTTCCCCATCTTAAAGAGATGCCGATTTAGATAAATGTGACCGCTCACCATTCCAACAATGACTGAGATTTGGTTTCTCTTGAAACTGAATATCTTTTTCCGATATAGGGCTCAGTGATGAACAGTTTTGTTTGTCGACAACACTTCATACTTTGCCATGCAATTCGCCACTCCTTCAAAGATTCTTGTCGAAGAGCATTCTTTGATTGGCACATAGAAACTGGTACTGAGATTGGTGTACCTCTCATGGCGCCATCCTTTGCTAACATATCGGCGTATTCATTCCCGGTGTTATCGTTGTGTCCTCTGATCCATCCTAACGTGATTTTACAGTTAGAATTATTGATGGCGTCTTTACACGCGAGAATTTCTGCACTCAAGAGGTCACCTGGTTTAATGTCCAGACTATTGATAGCCGACATGCTGTCGGAAAGGATTATTATTCTCTTTTGTTCAATTTTATCCCCATTGAGATTAATACATATGTTTCTGATGGCTTCCACTTCAGCTTGGTACACTGTGTTTGTGTCTTCAAGTCTTAAGAACTTTTGATCAAGTACTTTGTCCCCACACGTTATAGCCCATCCAGCGCCAGTTTGATCCTTGATTCTTGACCCGTCAGTGTAACCGACAAGATCAAAATCATTCATACACCAATTGTTTTTTATGTCGTAGCCCAGATTATTGGACCAGAAAGGGACCCGAAGTGAAGGAATTGGGATATTTTTACTTGCAAATATTTATCTAAATATTGCAAGTGTCCTCTTTGTAAATGGTCGAACCATTTCAGTGGAGTTTCCTTTTTAGTCCGAAGCCTAACTAAACACGCACGCTCCATTACAAATAGATGAAGTGGAAGGAGCCCACATAGTACTTCCATAGTCGCAGTAGGTGTAGACCTCATGGCTCTTGTTATGCTCATCAGACCAAGTCTCTGTAGCTTACTGAGTTCATTTTTGATGAACCTAGTGCCTAGAAGCTTAGGTGCAAAGACAATAGCGCCATAGCTCACTATAGATCGAACATAGGTCTCGTAGATCCATTTAGACTTTCGTGGGCTAAGCCCCCAGTCGGATCCAACAAAAGTTCGGAGGGCAAATAGACTTCTCTTAGCCTTAGAGATTGCATATTCTATGTGTTTTCTCCAGTTTAGACCATCGTCAATTATTACTCCAAGATACTTAAATGTTCGAACTCCCTCAATCTTGGCTCCATTCAGGTAGAGGGAAGTATCCTTGCATTTTCTTCTTTTTGAAAAAAGCATATATTTTGTTTTGGTTGAACTGAAGGTAGTGCCTCTAGTGTTTGCCCAACTTTTAAGCCTATTGAGGGCACCTTGCATCAAGTTGCTAATAGTTTGACGATCCGTACCTCGAACACACAAGGCCAGATCATCAGCGTAAGCAACTGTATAAACCGGTGGTTTGAGCTGGTCTATAGCTTCTTGGAAAGCAAGGTTCCATGCAAGGGCCGATAGGATTCCTCCTTGTGGGCAACCTTTGGTTGGTGAAACTGAAACAAGTTCACCACCCAATTCTGCAAAAACAGTTCGAGTCTTCAGTAGGTTGGCATACCATCGGATTGTCTTATTGTCCACTCCATACTTCCTCATTCCATCTATGATATGATCAAAGCCAATCCGATCAAAAGCACCCTCGATATCCAAAAATACTACAAGGGCTTCTTCATTCCGGTGGTAGCTGCTCTCAATTGAGTCCACGAGTTTGCTGATGGCTGTATCAGTGGATCTTCCTCTTGTAAATGCAAATTGGTTCGGCAGAGCCAAACTACATTTCTCAAAGATCTTCCATTGTAACATTCGCTCTAAGATTTTTAGTGCCACATTGGTGAGTGAAATGGGGCGGAAGGCTCGAGGTTCGGAATAATTATCCTTACCCGGTTTGGGAATGAATATCACTTTAGTTATCCTCCAACATTTGGGAGTATACCCCGAGTAATAAACTAAATTATAGAGATCCGTTAATCTCACTATAAAACTATGGGGTAGATTCTTAAAAGCTTGAGGAGGAATTTGATCAGGGCCTGGCTTTTTGTTTGACTTGAGACTTGAAATGGCGCACTTCACAAGATCTTCGTCAAAGTATTTTACATGGGGTCAAAGTTAATGGAAGTACCGTCTTCATGGTTAGTATCGTTGACGTCCTTAGAATTAGGAAAATGCTCTCTTAGAAGCGACTTCAAGCTCTCTTTTTCGTCCAAAAGTCCGTTCAAGATACCTACACGAGCATTGGTATGATTCATTTTGGTCTTCATTAGCCGAGATATATCTTTTGGACCATCCAAAGTGCCAATCCACGCTTTGAATGCCTCCCTCTTGGCCTTTATAATCATTGTTTTATACAATTGTTTTTCAACTTTGTACATTTCATACTGCTTCTTACGCTGCAGAAATTTGACTTTGCGTCGTTGTTCCCTAAGCTCATTGCTCCACCAAGGGTTTACCTTTCTCAAAGTACCAGACATCACCCTACTTGAATTCTTCAAAGATTCAGAGATTTCACCAGCCATGTTCGAAGCCTCTAGATCCATTGCACATGTGTCCAAACAGCTACTTCCCAAGGAAAGTGTTTTAGTCTCTAGTATGGAGGCAAACTTGCACCAATCTATGCTCTTCAGATTCAAACCTCCGGAAAAGGTCCTGCTGGCATTGATTTTGAAGGTACAGAACCTGTGGTCAGATCCTGAGTACTGTTCTTCAGTTCTCCATTCGGAAACAAGGTGGTGACTCCAATGGTTTGTTAAGGTCAGATCTATTATAGACTGGCCCATTCCGCCCACAAAAGTCGGAGTACATCCGACATTTTGTAGACTCAGATTATACAACGACATGAACTCTTCAAGTTTTTCCCCACGATGATTCGTGAGAGTGTCCATCCACAAAAGACTCCTAGCATTGAAGTCCCCACATATCAAAAGAGGCCTATTGTGTCCATTACAAAAGTCAACGAGAGGTTTAATCATGCCACAAATATCATCCCTCGTGATATCAGCATAATAGCTCGCGACAACAAGACTTTTGTTATAAGCAATTTTAACTGAACATACAACCAAATCTTTTGAACAGAGCTTAGGGATTTTCGTTATAATCAAATTTGAGGATGCTAATATTGCCGCCCTTGGTTTTGAGCCGTCGTGAACAAAGATTGACATACCCTTAAAGCTTGCAACAGTAGCACCATCACGTTGTAGGTGGGGTTCTGTCACAAAAACAAGGCAGGTAGAGCTTCCCAACATTCTCAGATTAAGCTCCGTTGAGCAGGTAACTCGTTTGCCCATATTTATTTGCATGCATTGAACTGACTCATTTTGAAAACTATTGGGCACGTTAGCGTGATTGTCATTATGTGAAGTAGATGAATTTGCCATATGATGATTATTGAATAAGTTGGGCGATGAGCCGTAGGGAGAGAGGTTTTGTAATTTTATTTATGGAACGGAATTAAGGTTTGGGGAGCTTTTGAATCAGAGTCTTTTGTGCGTTTTTGGGAATTTGTCTCTGGGCTAGTAAAGGCCCGTTTGCTTTTCTTCAGCTCCGAGTCAGAGTTTGTTTTCTTCATTGGGATAGAAGAGCCCCTTTGCATAACTTTGATCCAGTCATCCCTCATCCCATGGTTTTGTAAAACTCCAGGAACAGAGGCCTCTAGACTAGGAAACTCATCACACGCTTTTGAAACATTAGTCCCTATCGTCCCAGGGCTTTGATTGACTGAAGACGTTCCATCTTTATGGTCTAAACAAGGCACCTCCTCCGCCGGCTGTTGCTCATTCTTCTTTTGCTCCACATCCTGCTGTTGTCCTTCGTCCTCCGGTTGCTTTTCTTCCTGCGAGTGACCTCCGTCCTCAGTTTGCAATTGGTCCTCTGTTCGTCCTTTGTCTTCCGGTCCTTCTTCTTCCTCTTCTAGTCCGGCAGCCTCTTCTGCTACTCTCCTCTCCTCTGCACTAGAGATCCTTGTGGGAAGTCCAAGCCCAAGTCTAAAGTTTTTATAGAACTCTGAGTATGTGACTCTGTGAGAAGATGAGCATTTAACCTTGGTGTGGCCAAATCTGAGGCATTTAAAGCATTGGACAAGCTGTAGAGTTGACACTAGCTCAACCTTCCTGCCCCCAACAGGTATGACCATAGGTAGTCTTTTCCTAGGTTTAATTTGGAATTTTATTTTTCCTGACATTATAGTGCTAAACATCTTAGAAAAGAGCACATCTGTTTCCTCTTCCGCTGAAACAGAATGAGGGACGTTTTCAAAGCCTCCCACAATGTCCATATTCTTCCATTAATTCTTTTAATTCCTCCAGATTTGTTTCTGTGCCGTTCTTGATTATAACATCTATGGGTTTTGGGCAGCTCGAGCATTTTGAAGACCTCTGATGTTAAACTTAATGCCATTATCGAGAAAGACTAACCCATTCATACTCTCAAAATGCGAAATTATGTTTAAGGGTTTCCTAAGCTCTATAATTATATATCCTGCTGCACTTTTACAGTCATTAATTATCGCTATGTCTCCCATGTTTAACTTTAGAATTTCAAGCAATTTTTTATATTGTACAAAATTGGGTGAGAATCCTCTTAGGCCCTTCCCATCAATATCCTTCCAGTCGATGAAAATCTTATTCCATAGGGGGTTATATTTAATTTCTTATTTTCATTTTTCCTCGCTATAGTTGAGTAGGTTTGAAATCCGCTTGTACCGGTAAATCTACTCCTGGAGGATTTTCTTCCTTTGATGTATTTTCTTCTTTTCTTTGATCTTTACGCATGCCCATCATGCCTTCTTTCTCACTCTTTCCTTCTCCATGTAGCTTCTCTCCATTGTTTATCACCCCCTTACCTTCCTGCAGCCGGTCAGGAGGTTTATCAGGTGGGAGTGTTGACATAAGTCGTGTTATTATGTAAATGGAGACTTACCCCTGCTCTTCAGTGAGTATGAGCAATGACGTGGGCAGTGACGTCAAAAGACTTGATATGAAGAGGAATCCAAATCCCGGACAAAAAACCAAAATGCCGGTTCTCCTGGGTATCCTGAGGGTCCGCTTGGTATCTCACGAAGATATTCGGACAAATATATATTCCTGGATGCCCCGAAACACCTCCAAAAGCCGTGGTAAGACGATTTAATTTATTTTTGTTAGAAGACAAATAAATAAACATCCGTCACTTGCTATACATAATCCTCTCTTTTGAAAAGATATATACTCCTTAAAAAAAAAATATATATATATATATTACGTAATGATATGTAAGGGTTTCATTCCTTTTCAATTATGCATGATAGAAGATGGCAATCATGGAAAGTTTAGGGGATGATGTCCTGATTATGGAAACAAAATCGAAAAATCCTTGTCAGAAATAATAACCCCTTCTTTCGAAAAGTAATATTTCCTTTTTGAATTCCATAAAGTCGTCATTTATTATTTGTATTGAAAGTGAAATCATATATTAAAAACATTAACATCAAGAAATGGAACACCTCCAGCCCATAAATATCCTCTAACACCTATTTACAAACGCGTTTTATTGGTTTGTTTGTGTGCCTATGTGACTGAGTTGCTTCCGAGTGAATAATTATAGCATTAGAGCTACACAAATGTACCCAGGATCCTATATGTATGTATAGACAGGGCCAGTTTTGCTATGTGCAATGTGGGTGACGGCCAAGGGCACAATGTATTTGGGGGCGCCCCTCCCAAAAAATCGCCCGTTTTCTTTATACTCTAAAACTGCTAATTTCCAAGTCAACTTAGTAGACTGGTCGCTGGGGCGCCCCCAGGCCCGGCAGCAGGCCCAGGCTGTTGGGGGGGGGGGCTACAGTTGTTATGGGGGCACAATTGGCACATTAAAAAAATCGGGCCCACTCAGCGGGTGGGCGGGCCTGCCCCCCCCAGGCCCGCTGTGGGCCCCTACCATCACGTCAACTTGCTGTAGAGTCATGTATACAGGTTGTGTGTGCGTCAGAAGAATAGAATGAGAGCGTTTCCACACACTGCGGATCACGTCCCAATCTCTATTTCTGCCGGACGCCGTACCGGAGCTCAGCGCAGCTCGAGCGGCAGTGAGATGTGGATGTATTATCAAATAGAACATCTGCTGACTTTTCAAAGTAAAAAAAAACTCCGCTCACTAGCAGGTCGGATAAAGTGGGCGCTGAGCACGCAGGGGCTACGTAAGCATTTCTGCAATCTGTGGAACTGATGCTTCCAAAATAAATTGTATTTCATTCATAAAATTATTTTAGACCCTTAGTAGGTACATGTAATTTATTGGGTTATGTAAAAAAAACATGATTCTGTGGATGCATATACAGCAGGTATGTTAAAACGAAGGTGCTGCCACCTGGTGTTTTTCTTCCGTACTAAAAAATGAATTTCTGTTTGGCTGTTGAAGATTTCTCGACGATATATGGTTTTTTTTTCTTCAAAAAATAAAATTATTCTGTTCTTTATTATTGTCTACGCAAATTTTTGTACATTGACATAAAATTTAATCTTTTTATACCCTTTGCAATTAATTTTAACTCTTTAGCACCCGTTTTCGTAGTTAACTAGCCTTTTCAAAATTTATATGAAAAAAATCAGAAAGGACGTCATCACACAATTACTTTGCCATTATTCTGTTGCGTGACAACAATTTAAAAGGAAGGGTTTAGTGATTTAATTGAAAGTATGGTTTATTAAGTCTACGCCAGTAAGAAGTAGAATCAGTTGACTTATAATATGCTTCGCTTATAGAGAAAAGGAGGAATTTTTTCGAGACGAAAATAGACGAGTACGTCCAATCCGTCAAACAAATATCCGTGATTATCCTCGAAAGCGTTTTTATCGACCATTTCTCAACAGTTTGATCCAAAATAAGATAAGAAATATTTTTTTTAAATTTCGTTTAACATACCTATATACAGTATGTCAATTTGTTTACATCTCGTCGTCAGTCAGTCTTGACTCTGGGTGATTGACGGACGGGACGGAAAAAGTGATAAGGCAGCTGCTGTGAGAGAGGCACTGATTTAAGTGAGAGATCACACTAAAGACCCCATCATCAAAGTTGAGGCCCAGTCCTTACCAGAGGAGGCGGATCCTGCCGCTTCAGCATCTGTACAGTGTTGTGGTACGACGTCTTGAGCCAGACATACCATGTGAACAAGTTGATGCAGTCTCCCAGCATGCAAGTAGATGTAGCAGGCAGTCTTCTCAAAAAGATCGAGAAAGACCTTCAAAGCTACAGGGAAACAGGCTTTGTGACAGCACAAATATCAGCTAAAGACATTTATGAAGAAATGAATGTTGACGCTGTTCTGCAACAGAAGAGACTGAGATCCACAAAGCGTCATTTCTCCTTTGAGGCATCTGATGAGCCTTTGAGTGATGCTCTGAATAAGCTGGAGGTCACATTTTTCAATGTTGTTGTTGATGCTGCAACTTCAGCCATTCGGGAAAGATTTTCCACATTGGAGAATGTGAGAGAGAAGTTTGGAGTTGTCTCTAATTTCCAAAACCTCGCAGACAATAAGCTGCAAAAGAATGTGAGACCCTGCAAACTACACTCAGATGTGGATGACAAAGAGCTTGTCCAGGAGTAAAAGAGCTCGCCTGTCCTCCCATCAAAGTCCATGACTCTGCTTGAGCTGCTGACTTTCATCCATCAAAAAGAGCTCGCAGAAATCTACCCTAATCTGAGGACAGCACTCAGAATTGGTCTGACTCTTCCAGTGACAGTAGCTGAAGCAGAGAGGAGTTTCTCCAAGCTGAAGCTTATAAAAACATACTTGAGGTCCACAATGTCACAGGAGCGCCTCTCTGGACTTACCATCATCAGCATCAATAAAACAATTGCACAAACAATTTCGTATGATGATGTAATGATGATTTTGCGTCAAAGAAGACAAGAAAGTCAGGTTCAGTTAATTGTTAGTACTTTTTTAATGTACAGGGTCTTGCAGGTAAATCCGTACAAAGTTTAACTTCGTCCAGATCCATAAGGAGTACAAGTAGAGCTTAGATATTGCACATGTGGGAGGTTTCGTGAATGTACTGTCGAATTGAACCCGAAAACAAAACAAATACACTGATACAGAGATGGAACAGACCCGGAGGGACATGGTCATCGAGTTGCTGTGTGCAGGGCACCGTCGTACAGCCATCATCAATTTGCTCAAGTACCCAGGAGGATGGTCTAGGACATCACCAAGAAGTGGGAGGAGTCAGGGGTGTCCAAGAGGAAGGACCACAAGCCCAGGAGTGGCTGGATCTGCACGCCCAAATTTGTGGCTGGTCTCAAGAGGTCCATCAAGGCCAATCCGGGGACGCTCATGTCCATCTCGCCAGGAAGCGTGGGGTCCACATGTCGTCGTCCCCTGGATGGACTTTGTGGCCTCCAGGACCCCGTACACATTCCAGCAGGACTCGGCGTCCGCTTACAAGGCCAAACTTGTGCACTCCTGGCTGAAGAAGAATGTGTCCAACTTCTGGGACTTCAATTCCTGGGCCCCCAATAGTTCTGACCTGAACCCATGCGACTACTACTTGTAGGGAAGTTGGAGAGGGAGGTGTGCACCACACACCCCAGCAATGTGGCGTCCCTGAAGGCCTCCATCAAGTCGGAGATGAACTAGCTGGATCCTGCGGAGGTCTCCACGGCCTGTGGGAGGTTCAGGCGTCGTTTGGAGGACATCCTTGAGGCTGAGGGAGGTCATATTGAATATTAATCTTGTATTAAGTCTAATAAATAACTTTCTTATTCATAATAGGTATAATTTTTGTTCCCATTTTGGATCTGGAGGATATTGAACTTTGTGCGGATTTACCTGCAAGACCCTGTATACATTTTATTATATTCATTTGTGTTTGTGTGAAAAAAAAATTGTACAATTTACATTGGTGTTTACATTTTATGTTATTTTTTGTTTATTTTATTTTTATTATTTTTATATTACCATATTTCTTGTAAAAATGTTGTAATCAATGTTATTTGTAACACTGAGAGGGGGGGGGGGGGCAATGGAGTGTTCACCCAGGGCGTAAAAGTAGCCTGGACCGCCCTTGTTATATATATATTTATTTATTAATATAAATATATATAAATATATGTATATATATATATCCAATGGTGATTATTAAAAAAATGTTCACAAGCATGTGTCAAAATCAAGCACGCACTTCATTTCTTTGGACGGTTTCTAGTTTTCAAAAATGATAAAGGTTCTGGTCCTGACATCCAAAGGGCCCATTAACTATCCTTTAATTTCTTAACACTTTAACGCTAGGTCAAAGTATTGGCAATTGCAAGTTCAAAGAATTCTACACAAATTCTAAGAGATTATGAGTTTCAGAATCAATCGTCATGACTAAAAACTTGTTTTTACTCCGTGAAATTTTTGATTAGTATAATGAATACAATTTAATAGTTGCTATAAAGAAATATGACTTTTTTCATTAGATATTACTTTTATACTAATGACTTTGTGATCATTTAAGTTAAAGCCTGTTGGGGCTTCACGACATAATTTAACATTATCTGATAACTTGTATACTGACCCATTCAGTTAAATATTTGGCATTGCACATAAAGCAACGTAATTCTTTCCAAAAAAAAAATATATATAAACAACTTCTTTGGGCAGTTATTATAGATTTTCATTTTAAAAATTATGTAATAAACACGTTAGAATCTTCTTTATTTTAAGAAAAACCAGACAAATCCATCTTTTCCGACTGCTCCCCCATCAAACTAGTTTTTTTAGCTTGACCATTTTGTGCACGTGTTTGCTACCTTAAAATGACGATAGGTAAAAGAAGACACATAAGCACACCTAATTTTTGTGAAGGATAATTACAGCAAAGTCATGATCTATATTCATGCGTAATAAGCACAGTTTATCATATTTTCTGTTTATTAAAATTCATTATAAAAAGAAGAAAGAAAAAAGATGATTGAATTGAAATCAAAATATGAGCGAAAATATTTATCTAAGAATTGTAAAAAGAAAATCAAGTTAACTTTATGAAGGGCCTTGATCATTGTAGGACAAAGACGCATTTTTTTATATTTTTTTTTGCCTTTTATGGTTCGATAGAATTGCATCCGATAGGATATAAATAAGCATTATAGCATTACTAGAATGTTTATTTATATATATGTAATTATATGTAACTTCGCCAAATAAAATAAGGTCGAAAAAAAAATATTTACTTTTTAATCCAAGGGTTCGTTATGACGTCAGACGCTATGCAGCTAAAGCATTCTAAGGATTAACCTATATTATACGTAATAAATCGAACAGTCATTACGTATAGACATGCAGTATCTCTGTAGATCGGTACAACCGAAGGTAGATTTATTCTGCTAATACTTATTATTTCAGGGCGTATCTGGTGGGATTGCGTTTCATTTGTGAGGACATTAACAATCAATACTGCATGAATTTACTCATCCCAACCATTTACTATGAGCTTGATAAATATTGATCTTCACTTCATGGGAAGTGAACACGCTTAAGAAATGAGCTACCGGGCTCCTTAAAGATGTATGTTGATTATTTAAAAGCTATCGAATGTATCTAACGATACAAAATAATTCCAATTGTTACCTCCGCCGAAGGAGGTATTGTTTTTGTGGTGTATTTACTTGTAAATAAAGCGGAAGGCAACTTCGACGGTACTATTATTATTCTTATTGAGTCTGTACATAATGTATATAGTCAGTTGTCGTTTGTCCTCTCGAATAAGAGCATAGAAACCCTTCTGTGTCTTCCTTCCCGGATACTATTACAGCTCTCCACTCTCCCATGTGTATTCGAAGGTTATAGACCTTGGCGACGAGTAGGAATCAATATATTATTAACTGTGGTCTCCTTAGGTAAGAACACAACAGTTTTCACTGGCGTTGGTTTGTTTGTTGGTTTGTCAGCAGGATAACTCAAAAAAAGTATTGAATGGATTCCAATGAAACTTTGTGGAGTTGTTGGAAATGCCAAAAGGAACAAGGTTAAATTTGAGCATCTCTAAGTGCTTTTTTAATATGCAAAATGAGCAAAATACTACTATAATAATAATGAAATGGGGGGTCTCTATTCAGGGAGTAGGAAAGAACAAACGCTAAAAAATGTGTTCATTGACGGTATTATTGTTCATTTATCAGCTCAGGACTATGTCAACCCAGTGACGTAGCTTAACTTCTTCCTTCTACCGCTTTCCATAATCACATAAACATACATATAAACGCTAATATTAAGAGAATGATGGAGAAAAGAAAGGAGTTTAAACATCCAGTGACCTATTTCTGAATGACCAATAACAAGTATGACGACATGGATGTTTTTTAGGATGGCTCTCTCCTCAGCATTATTCACTAAACACATCTACTTTATGTAGACAATATGATTGGATTATAATTCCGGTAAGTGATTCAAATGAAATCATATCATTTGTGGGATCGGCGGAGGTTTGCACTCTCTGAGTGTATACATGCCTCTAGTTACCTCCGCCGAAGGCGGTATTGTTTTCAGTGGAGTTTGTTGGTTGGTATATTTGTTGTCAGCAGGAGGATAACTCAAAAAGTACTGAACGGATTCAAATGAAACTTTGTGGAGTTGTTGGAAATGCCAAAAGGAACAAGTGATTAAATTTTGGGATCTCTAAGTGCTTTTTTAATATGCAAAAATGAGCAAAATACTACTACTAATAATAATGAAGGGGTCTCTATTCAGGGAGTAGGAAAGAACCAAACGCTAAAAAAAATATTCATTGACGTATTATTGTTCATATATCAGCTCAGGACTGATGTTAACCCAGTGACGTAGCTTAAACTTCTTCCGCTTCCCGTCTCTGAGTGTTTTTTAATATGCAAAATGAGCTAACAGAGAGGAAACAATGATTAGAGATAGAAATCGGGCGTGTGAAAGGGAAAATGTTTGAATGGGAATGTTTGGGGATCGGCGGAGGTTACACACCAAGGTCTGTATAATAAGGTCTGGGGCAATACAAAAACAAACATGTAATCCTAGCATATAACTATTCACTGACGTCACTGGAGAACGATTCTATCTATCCATTTATATATCTATCAATCTCTCTATCAATCTATAAATATATATACATATTGGTTTTGGAATATTTATATATAAAACTATGCACAAAGAAAATCTGATAAAGCATTTTTTTGTTGGGATTATTGATAGTAGGAATTTGTCCTTAACGACACTTTTGTATAAAATGCATTTTTCAAAGGAAACTACTGACTTTTGGGCCTAGTTTATCAGTCAAAATAGCTTATTGAGCATTATGAGCACATTTGGTTAGTTTTATTTTATAAACTGAGCCCATTTGGAGTCCTTTGTCGCTCATATATAAAGGAGTATATTCGTATATAATGGACCAATAAGGGTACCTATAAACAATAAGCTACGGTAAGGTGGCTTCGTAAAGAGAAAAATAACAATAACATAATAACTAATAATAAGCGGAGCTTTGTTATATTAATGCGGAGAAGGTATGGGTCACGAAACCTACATTACCTTACCGTAGCTTATTGTTCATAAGTACCCTTATGGGTCTATTATATACGAATATACTCCTTTATATATGAGCGAAAAAGTACTCAAAATGGGCTCAGTTTATAAAATAAAACTAACCAAATGTGCTCATTTATGCTCAATAAAGCTATTTTGACTGATAAGCTAGGCCCAAAAGTCAGTAGTTTCCTTAAAAATGCATTTTATACAAAAGTGTCGTTAAGGAAAAATTCCTACTATCAATAATTCCCAATAAAAAAATACTTTATCAGATGTTCTTTGTGCATAAGTTTTATATATAAATATTCCTAAAACCAATATATATATTTATAGATTGATAGAGAGATGATAGATATATAAATGGATAGATATAATCGTTCTCCTGTGACGTCATGACTAGTCACACTGCTATATGTTGTTTTGTATTGCCCAGACCTTATTATACAGACCTTGGTACACACTCT
>CP045899.1:22928044-22944582 GCA_013387185.1 Caligus rogercresseyi | reverse complement strand
CAGCAGGATAACTCAAAAAGTACAGAACGGATTTGGAAAACTTTGTGGAGTTGTTGGAAATGCCAAAAAGCAAAAGTTGATTAAATTTTGGCATCTCTGAGTGCAGAATTAAGATGACAAAATGAGCTAAAATACTTAATAAATTATTTCAAGTTAGCCTACTCTGCCAATGATGTCGCGGTTGTGAAATTGGGTGCGGGAGCGTCTTCCTCTCGGAATTTCCGTCGAGGGAACCCTCCCCCGTCCCTCTACGCCGCCCCAGTCTTGAAAAATCCGCCTCGGAAGGCTCATAAGGACCCTTGTGGACGGCGGAGGTTTGCACTCTCTGAGTGTATACATGTCTCTAGTTTGCAATATTTGTATCTTCAAAATATTGATTTCTAGAATATGAATTGTAACCCTCACCCCCGATATACTATTTTTTATTTAAAGAATATCGATACTGCATTTATTTAGAGTATTAATAATAGAAATTCCGAGTATGATGTGCACAACTTGATAAACACTAATATTAACGATGGTAGGTTTGTATACAGAGTCCAGATCTAGTAATAATTCAAATTATAGACATTAATTTCGATTGTACTTTGAATCCCATGATCATTTATATATTATGTGTGTTGACATAATATATAAATATTTGTTGGGGTCTTTTAAACAAAGATCGGTATTTCATAAATATTTAAAAATGAGATAGGCTATATACTTTGTCCAGATAAGATATTTCATACGAAGTAAATGTTGGTTTTGAGTCACAGACAATTGTATATGTTTATATTCATATATCTCCTTTAATTTTTTTATGGAAAAATCTGGTTAGAATATTCTCCGGTTAAAATATTATTATTATACATATTTGCCATAAAAAAAAATTACGAAATAAGAAGTGATAAAAAATATATAATAACTTGGTAAATCCTTTTTTTAAATTTTATCACATTTTTTTCAAAATATTAATTTTAATAGGAATTCATTGTTAGTCTTAAAATAAATGTAAAGACAAAAAAAATTAAGGAGTCTAAACATAAATTATTAGTATTTATAATATATAGTCTAGTATTTTACAGCAAATATATATATAAACGCATTAAATATGAATTAACTTTATCAAAATTTGTATAACTATACTAATAATCCAATTGATTTAATTTGGTGATTTTTATTTCAATTTTATAGCTCATTTATTTTGGGTTTTTTTAGAATTACAAAAGTAAGTTATAAAAGCATTATAGCTCTTAATAAACGCACATCTTAAATATTATATTACGAATTAAACATGCTAAAAATAAGAAAATATATATGGCGTATATTAAAATAAGTAGAGATATCCATGCATGTGATACATATCCGTATATAATCGGATTTGCAGTTATTTTATCGGGTTTTCAAAATATTCAGCATGTTTAAACACTGTTTATAAAAGATAGAACACCAAAAAAAGTTTTTTCAAATTTAGTTTTGGTGTTACGACATATCAATTTAATGATGTAGTTCTTGATAGGTTTATATTTTTCTCTATTAACCACCTCTGCTTCATAAATTGTTACATATTGTATAAAATATAAATACTTTTTTTTACAAGTCATTCAATTTGATGAAAAGAAGAAATATTTACGAAAGAAGTTCATTGGCTTTTTCTTTAACATGGGCGTGGGATTATACAAAGGGTTTACATAATATTCGTATTTAAGCCTTAGTAAAAGTACATCGTTTCAAAGAAAATATAATTTTCATCCTTTGAAGTACATTAGATTTAAAAAGTATTGTCATTTAAAAAATAATATACGAAATTAATTGAAGGGATTTAAAGGTTTTGTGATTCTATGATATGAATATCTTCCGTAGATTTTTATATCCAAAATAGGACAATCAAAGAAAAATTTCAAATTATTACTGTTAACTAAGGAGTCTCTAGAAACCTAATAAATGGTTAGTGCTGACTTGTTACATATTTATAAAACAGTACGTAGGGTATTTTCTTTCTTTTATTAAAACTCGCAATTCCAATCTATGAGTAGCGGCCATATATATTATAAATAAATTATTTTGCCTATATGGTTCGATTTAGTTTAACACAGAAGTATATATATATATAATATATATTATATATATATATATATATATATATATATATATAAATAGTGTTGAGCAATCCATTCTAGATACACATGCACTAAATCAATACAAATAAAATAATACAAAGAATCTAGGAGCATAAAAAACACAAATGATCCAGGATCTTAATTTTTAATAAACATATTGTATAATACAAGTTATATTTACTTACAGCGGCTTACTTTTACTATAAGTACCATTTGATAATGTACTTAACTTATATTAATTATTTAAGTAGTATTTCGTGAAGAAATGCCCCTTGTTTTTTCTTTTACGATATAATAGTTATAAAGAAAATATTTTTGTACACATATATAATCATTGCTTATGCCCTAAACGAATATATGCATATCTATAGATTATTAAGTCTCATCCATTATTGAACACTTTTATAAGGTATTCCTTATTCATGTTGAATGCTGGACTCAATACGAGTTTTAGTTTAATAGTAGATTAAAGGAAGTTTCTAGAATATACGTCTTTATTCTTTCACTTATAATATTCGACTGACTAAAAATGTTAATATATAAGAGAAAATGATATAGATGGCGCTAGATATAATTGGTGATGCACCAGGTTCGCCACATAGCTCCCCCCTGCCTTCGAGATACAATTTTAATTATTAGTCCGAAATTGCGGAGGCCTTCCACGACGAGGAGGTTGTGCTAAAGGAACCGGAGATGTTGGGTCGATGTGGGCAGGCTATAGTCGATCAATGGAAATGATATCTTCCCTTCCCCCATGTTGATTATAATGTCTTTCCTTTCTTCTCATTACTTGAATGGGCCGGCGTATGGAGCTCTCAGGGTCCTCCGTGAGCATCCCTCCGTATGAAAACAAACTCAGCAACTTTAAGAGAATGAGGCATAAAAGTAGATATTGTCCCATGACGATTGGTCGGAACAGGGCAAAATTCGTTCAACCTTGACCGCAACTGTTTAAAGTGTGATTTGGTGTCAAGGAAGTCTAATGCCGCCGGTACAAAATCTGCTGGTACTGTAAGTGGGGATCCAAAAACATATTCTGCTGAAGATGCGTCCAAATCTTTCTTCAGAACTGATGTTAATGCAAGTAAAACCCATGGAAGTTAATCTATCCAGTTGGGGCCGGTAAGTCTTGCTTTTAAACCTGCCATGAGATGACGGTGAAAACGTTCAACTAGGCTGTTCGCCTGTGATGATAGGCAGTAGTTCTATGGAGTCTCGTACGATAACCTTGATTAATTCTTTCCACAGACGCGAAGAAAATTGAACACCTCTCTCTGATGTAATTTCTGAAGGGAGGCCATAAATTGATATCCATCAATTCAGCTACTGGATTATCTTTTCCAGGCACGTGTTGTAAGTCTGTAGTGAATTCAGATATTAAGCTCAAATGCCGCTGTTGTCGCTTAGACCAAGGCTCTGAAATCTTCCCCAGCGCGAAAGTCAAAGGTTTATGGTCCGTAAACACTGTAAGTCACGACCTTCCAGGTAATACCGAAAGTGACGAATTGATAGATAAATTGCCAGAATTTCTCTATCGAAGGCACTGTATTTACATTCAATTGCCTGCTATAAAAGGCTAGTGGTTGCCACTTGTTATCCACAAATTATTGTAGGACAGCTCCCAATGCTGTATCGGAAGCGTCTGTTGTTAAGGATATCTTCGCTCCATTACTGGGTGGTGGAGTAGAGTTGCCGATGCGAGTGCTAACTTGTTTTTTTCAAAAGTTAGTTCCATATGCTTCGACCACGAAGTTGAACTTCCTTTCACTTTAGCGGAGACAGCGGAGTATAGGGGGCGTAGAATTCCAGCTGCTCCTCTTATGAATCTATGATAAAAATTCACCATCCCGATGAACTCCTGAAGTCCTTTGACAGTAGATGGTCTTGGGGAATTCTTAATTGCCTCTATTTTGGATGGCAAAGGTGCAGCTCCGTCATAGGAAACTCTGTGGCCAAGGAAATCCAGTGCAGGTACTCCAATCTTGCATTTCGCTACGCTGAGTGTGAGTCCGTATTCTTTTAATTATCTAAAGAGTCTCTTGAGGTGTTTTTCGTGTTCATCCTCATTTTTGCTCGCCACAAGGATATCGTCCAGGTAAACGTATACAAAGTCCAGTCCAGAACAGACAGAGTCCATGAGTCTTTGAAATGCTTGAGCAGCATTCTTAAGTCCAAATAGTATTCGCAAATATTCGAATAACCCAAACGGGGTTATAACTGCTGTTTTTGGTACGTGCTCTGAAGCGACAGGGATTTGATGATATCCTCTGACTAAATCTACTTTGGAAAATATCGTTTCCCAGCGAGCTTGGAAGAAAAATCTTGTATATGAGGCACTGGGTAACGATCCGGGACGGTCATTTTGTTTAAAAGAGTGTAATCTCCACACACTCATTTCGAACCATCAGACTTATCCACTAAAACGATGGCTGAACTGAATTGGCTATCTGAACGACGGCAAATGCCAAGGTCCACTAGTTTCTCAAACTCCGCTTTGGCTGCTTTGAGATTTTTTGGAGCTAGCCTCCTGGCTCGTGCTCTTACAGGTGGACCCGTGGTGGGGATAAAATGTGAAATTCCATGTTTGGGTGTCGTGGAGAATGTCGGTTTGATAATTTCTGGGAACTCTTAGAGAATTCGCTCGAAGGGATCTGACGTCACTGTTTGGAGGTGTAAAACATTTTGAGGGACTTTGAAAGTTGAACAGTTTGAAGGGACTCCGGATGGATGAGCTGCCTTCTACGAACGTCTACTAGAAAACCGGAGTGAAGAAGGAAATCGGCTCCTAATAAGGGTGTGTGAACGTCAGCCAGAACGCAAATCCATTCGAATTGTCGACCGGCTAGGTTGATGTTAATTTTTTCCCCCAAAGGTTGCAATGGAAGAATTATTAGCGGCTACAAGTGGAGTACCACCAGGGTTGAAACACTTCTCTGATGGAGAAGCTGGGATCACAGTTACACTTGCCCCCGAGTCTACCAAGAAACGGCGATTAATTTTGGTCTGTAACCGCAAAAGAGGCATTGTTTATACATTGGCCGATCTGCGGAGCCCCTGTCAGTGACCGGCGGGACCGTTTCCCTGTTCTTTGTGGGAATCCTAATTTTTTTTGGCTAAGGGATGTGTACATGGCTTGAGGCATTTAAATGCTTTAGCACCGAATCTCCTATGGAACGACAATATCCTTGGTTCCGGGGTTGTTGAAAATCTTGCTTGGCATTACCACACCTTAGGGACTTTTGTTTATTCTCATTCACTTCCAGAGAATGTGATAGTGTCATTGATGGAGATACACTATTAATAAGCTGATTGTTCCGATGGGCTTCCATGAGGTCATCAGCTATTACGGCCAATTCTTGATAGTTTTCCGTCTTCATGTTTATTACACCAGTCCGGACAGTCTCTGGTAGGCGTGAAAGAAATATTCTTCTGAATAGCATGCAGGGCTTATGATTTCCGAGCAGTCTTAGCATCCTGTCCATTTATTCGGATGGCTTGCTATCCCAAGTGGTGGAGCATCCAAAACTTCTACAGCTCTTTCATACTCTAATTTTTGGAAAGGGACTAAGAGCTTGGATTTAATTGCGACATACTTATTCTCACTCGGGGGTTCACTCAAAAACGCAGTCCAACGGGTGGCGGTGTCCTGGTCCAGCGATGCAACTACCGAATGATATTTGGCTTCGTCTATGTCAATTCCCATTATAAAAAATTGGGTTTCTACTTGGGAAAACCACGTATCTGGGGCTTTTGGCCAGAATTTGGAAGTTTTACGTAGCTAATATTCTTCATCTGTTCGCTTGGATCCACAGAATGCTTTTGCGCCTTATTCTTTGACATAGTTAACAATATTTCTGCTTTTAAATTTGTTAAAAGCGCCGAGGTCACCAATAAAGGAAGTTTCAGGAATATACGTCTTTATTCTTTCACTTATAATATTCGACTGACTAACAATGTTAATATATAAGAGAAAATGATATAGATGGCGCTACATATAATTGGTGATGCACCGGGTTCGCCACAAGATAATGTTTTGGTCAACGTCAATTTTGTCTTTGAATTATCATTCTTAATGTTTATTTGCGTGTTATTTAAAAAAAACCATGCTTCGTTGAGACAAAGTAATTATTATTATTATGTAATATTTAATTTTTTATGAAAGTTAGCCATAGTGCCAAAGTAATTTGGTAAAACGCATGAAAGAAACATTTAAATCAAAAGTTAATACTTTGGTTATCAAACCAAACTATTATAAAAAACATAGAACATGGAAATACAACAATTCCTTTTGTTTTTCATAAAAAAATGAAACTATTGAAATCGAAAATATATATGTTTGAGCAAAAATATAATATAACAATTTAATTTTATCTTCCTACAGTGTTGATATCATGCGTTTAAAAACAATAATTCGTGAACAAACAATGTTTAACTAATGTATCTACTATAAAATAAACAGCAATCCTCATTTTTGAAAATAAATGGACACCTATTCTGAACTATCCTCTTCATTAGAATTGAATATGCCTCAAGTCTATAAAATTAAATATTATAGATGTACTATATTTCAAGTAAAGTCAAAGCTCAAAATGAGTTTTTAAAATTATTTAAAAAAACCGTCGTCACTTTCAGAATGACTAACGAACAAAAATATTAAAGTCCCGGCCAGGTATTTATATATATGTATACACGTATGTACATTAGGGTTGTTCTTATTTTTCATATGCTTGAAATGTTAGCAACATTGTGAATTTTCTGTTTCTTGGTGATAAAAGAAGACGACATACAAAGTTTGAACAAAATCGGTCAACATTACGAGGTCGCGCAACGAGGTCAAAGTTTTAAAAATTTAGTAAAATATAGTTTTCCGCAAATTTCTTCAAAATGGTAGACGTTACAGACTTCAATAACAATTATTAATTTAAAGGAAATCTAATTTACTACCAGACGTATGTTTGATGTTTTTTAATGAAACAAAGTTTTCAATAAAAACAAAGAAAAAAATGGAGTGTGTAATGTTAGCATATTTCATAGCTTTTTTGTATCAATTAACTTCACTCGCCTGTAGAAGATGACTTGTTCGCTTCAGAGTAAAATAGTACTTTTAAGTTTAGTAAACCTTTGGATGATAAATCCAAAAAGGACCTTGTTGCATTTTATCAATTCAGAATTCAGTACAATCTGAGTTTACATCATATGATTCAGAGCCTGTATTGACCTATAAGAAAGCGATTATGAAAAAAATAAATAATAATGTGTTTCTTAGATTTGCGTCAAGGTATGCTCTCAAAATTTTACTTTGTCTCTGACGCATTTATAATCCATTATATGCGTCATTTTTACTCGAGATATGTTTTTTTAATGTACATATAACTTTCTACTTATTAAATTGACATGATTTAGTATACCAAAATATTAAAGCTGGTTTACCGAGCTTTCATAAGCAAATAGAAATAATTTCAAATAAGCAAATACATTTTCAATTTTTTGGGGAGAGTACGTGCAAAAATGTATTTGCTTATTTCTCTTAAAGTATAGCGATTTTTAGAACACCAAACATATCAAATGAAAGTTTGGTAAACCAGCTTTAATATTTTGGTATACTATATATATTGAGCATTGCAAGGATTGTGGGAGACTTTATTGTGATACCTTACATGCCTTCGTGGATTGTCAGGCTGTCTCTATATGAAGAAATTCGTTTCCTTAAACGTCAGAGGTATGGATAGCTATGGGGAGGGAACTATAAAGGCAGTTGTGCTGTTTGGGCTTAAAAAAAGAAAAGGACGTCGTACCGACAACTCTAAAGCCGTGGACTATGCTTTGTTAAACGCCAAGCACGGATTGCCAGCTCTTTAACGAAGCGAGAGTATGTGAAACCAACAGACCTACGAGCAATTTTGCTATCAGCTGCAGCCAGATACACTGCATTTTCCCTGAAAATTCAGTCTCTTTGCAACGATTCATGGACCTTTGCTTCAGAGAATTTCCGATACTTCCCATCAATTTCCCTATCTCATTTAAAGATTTTACGTCGGATTTTGAAATATTTAATGTGATTTATTATTTAAAATATTAGGGAAGCGTTTTTTAAAGTATGTATTGTTCCATTTTATGTTTGATTAATTTTATTCTATGTTTTAATTGTTGTCGTTCTTCTCCAAAGTATTAATTTTAGACTACAATGTCTATTTATGTTTTTTAACGCAATTACTCTGGAATTTTAAGAATTGAAATACACTGAAAAAAAAATTGAACGGCGTTCAGCTGAACGCACTTTCAATGAATGGAACACTGAACGAAACGCAACTTTTTTTTAACGCTAAACGTTGAACGCAAAAAAGAGTTTTGCGTTCAGCGTTCAATTTTTCCAAACATTTCAATGTAGTTTTGATTAAGTATTTTTTTCTGGGATATAAACAAGGGGATCAAATATTATGAGAAGAACTTATAAACTACTCTCCCAAGAACTCCCCATAGAATAGTAAAGCAGTTTTATTAAATTTATCCCAAGTGACCAAAATTTACACACAATTGAATGACCTTTTTATTCATTCATTCTTATTACAAAATAAACAAAATAAAGTATTTGGTATTCATCTATCAGGAAATGATCGGTTTCTAAAAAAAAAAATTTGAAAGGAATTTTTTGAAATACTTTTTTCTAAAAAAAAACGTCTTCACTTTTTTTGGAGATTCTTTTAAAAAAAAGTCATCACTTTTTTTGGAAATTATTTTCTAAAAAAAAAGTCGTCACTTTATTTGGAGATTCTTAAAAAAAAAACGTCGTCACTCTTTTTGGAATTTCTTTACTAACAAAAGACCCTCTTATGTTGTGAATATAGACGTTCTGCGGACCCCATGTTGGGAACCCCTGGGTTAGATCTAGTCAACAAATTTATGTTATTTTAAAATCGGTTCGGATTCATTTTTATTATAAAAACCCTAAATAATACTACCATTTTTCTAAATTACATAATGTTATTTTTTAATATTTGAACGCTGAATGCTAACGGAACGCTGAACGCAAAAACATTGAACGGAACGCTATTTTTTTATAACGCTGAACGCAAAAAAAGTTGAACGCTCACAAGCCTGATATATATATAGGTATATATATATATATATATATATATATATATATATATTTATATATATATATATATATATATACGAAATCATGCATAATTATAATCTTTTTAGAGTTTACAGAAAATAAATAATAAGATTATTCGCTGGTTTCTCAAAACTTAAACTTTTCATTATTTCGTTAAGATTTTAAAATAATTCAAAAAATACCTTTTGACTTTAGATATTCATCTTTAATAGTTTTTAATTGCTCATCAAAGCATTTTATAACTTTTTCTAATGCAATTTTAATGCTAAAGGCTATTTTTTATAAACATATAAAAACTTGGTTAATGTTCAAAAAAATTAATACATTATATTTTTTAAAGAGGTTAACTTTATTAAAAAATCTAACTTTGTTTAATACAAACAACTTTCTCAAGTTTTGTACTCTCTTTTGGCATAAAATATGATTGGTTAATTAATTATAATTATGTACCTATAATAACAAAATAATTAAAAATATTAATTGTTAAATTATTGAAACGCAACAAAAAAGTCTTTAAAAAGAACTGTTTTTCTGCTTCTACTTTTTAATGGTATGGATTCAGATACGGCATTTTCAAATTCATTATGAAACAATAATAGGTTAATCATACATGATAATTAAATCAGACTGATATAAGACGCTTAAACATCCAATTAAATATTATGCTACTGTCTCAACTCATGTCTCAAGTATTTTCCTATATGCCAGCGTTATCAAAGCGAACACTAATATGATCAAAAGGTAACAGTATTTTTTTGTTATCAATATTTTGTTTGGTACTTAAAAGCAATCGTTTGTATACTAAATAAGATTTCAATTTAATTTGTAATGTGTCAACTCATCAAAATATTCCCCTTATTATGTATATTTTTAGAAAAGCCTTGTCAAAAAAAGTAAAGACATTTTCTTTATTTGGGAGTACATTCTAAAAGTACCGAAAGTAAATGTTTATTTTATATGTTGTCAAAATACTTCTTATTATTATAATTAAGTCTTACGACATACCATTGACCGGTTTGTGTGTTTTTCTAGCTTCATATCTTTTCACAATTAGTATCTAGCTTTACATTTCTTCTGGCATCGCAATACATGAATAAAAATCGATGCTTCTTCAGATCAATGAATAAATGACGTTTTGAAAAAGTTGCATCAAAATATTAAAAAAATGAATACTACTTTTTACATAGCTTAAAACAACGATTTCAATATAATTAAACATGTGATTTTAACTGTACGAAATCTGAAATAAATGCAATTTATAGAATAAGTTTATATATTAACTAGAGGCATATATACACTCAGAGAGGGCAAACCTCCGCCGTCACGGGGTCTTTATGAGCCTTCCGAGGCAGATTTTTTACGACTGAAGCGGCGTAGAGGGACGGGGAGGGTTCCCCTCGACGGAAATTCCGAGAGGAAGACGCCCCCGGCACCCGATTTCACAACACAGCGACATCTATTGGCAGAGTAGGCTAACTTGAAATATTTATTAGTATTTAGCTCATTTTGCATCTTAATTCTGCACTCAGAGATGCCAAAATTTAATCACTTGTGTCTTTTGGCATTTCCAACAACTCCACAAAGTTTCATCTGAATCCGTTCCGTACTTTTTGAGTTATTCTGCTAACAAACAAACCAACAAACAACCAACGCCAGTGAAAACAATACCTCCTTCGGCGGAGGTAATTATCTCATTCTTGAATGTTGTTTTTGCTAGTAAAGTGATGGGACATTCTATCAATTGTTGCCTTATTTATTTTTCTTAGAATAACAATGGCTCAAAAATGGTTCATTGCCCTTAGTATTTCTTAGCTAAAGCACATTCTAGGCCTTCTTATGCATTATAAGTGCTATTATCATTCTTTCGATACAGCTTTGGACCAGAGACTCAGCCTTGAGTCGTACTCTGGGATCCTATAGTCAAGCACATAAACAAAGCTCTATTATCCGTTCTTAATAAACTCATTTTAATTTATCATATATTTTTTTTAATGCAAGGCATTGCCTAAATATAGATTGTATTTTAAGTTCTAAGACGCTTCGCAGTTTGATGAACGACTTGTTTCTTATGAGGGGAAACCGGTATTTTGATTACCTTTATAAACAAACGTCAGCACTGCCTATAACCCTATTTTTAACCCCAACGCCCAAAAATGAAGAAGAACTTACAGAAAAACATTTTTTTTGCAGGAGAAAAATAGAAAAAGAGTTGAGCTCAGTTATCATTCATATTCAAAAGTATATTTATCTTTAAAGGGGTTATGTATGAAGAGCAGATATATTACAGATGTTAATGAAGTAGCTATATATCACAAAGAGTAATATTTAACTATTTTAATACATGTCGTTCTTAAATTTATCAATATTTAAAGGGAAATTAAATTAAGCATTTTAACTTCGGGCTTAAATATTAGGATTTTGATAGTTCAAAATTTACTATCTTTAAGACGGAGTGCTAATCTGCGAATCTTTATTTATTAGATTACACTGAACAACAAGTTGTTTTTACTGGAGATGTGAAAAATGATTTAGACTAACTTGGGTACGCTGATTTCAAAAATCATAACCGTTTTGCTGTATCACGTCAGATTTACAGTTACAGAAATATTCCCAGTGCCTAGAAGTCAGGATTTCAATAAAATTTACGAAAATTCATTTATTCTTTTATTACATCATGAATGCTTCAAAATTATAGAAATTGCCCAAAAACGACATTAAAATGTAATTAAAAATGCTTTAGGCATTTGGCTTGGCGTTTGTGCTCCTCTGTGTCAGTTTCACGATGCAGGAACCAGCCGAAGTCGCCCATCATATTCGGGGTTGTGCCGCCCTTGGTAACGTGTCTCTATGAGTGAAATCTCTTGGTGGAATCGCTCGCCGTGCTCGTCCGCGACAGCTCCCAAGTTGTCAGGGAAGAAGTTCAGGTGCTGGTGTAGGAAATGGATTTTCAGGGACATCCTGGACCCAAGTTCCCTGAAGGACTCCAGCAGCTGCTGCACTATTTCTTCATAGTTGTCCTCGCGCTCGTTCCCAAGAACTTGTCTGTCATAGCTTTGAAGCTCCTCCACGCTGCCAGCTCTTTGGGGCTTAGAGTTGTCGGTTATTTCATGGTTATGAGTTTTTGGTTTATGATAATTACGAGCAAAACGTAATCTTTTATGTTTTAGAAGTATTTTGGTTTCGTCTTGAATTTAAGAAATTTGCTTAGGTATTATATTAAGTTATATGTTATATTATAATATTATATATATATATATATATACAAGAACGGAGTGGGAAGAATTTATCCACCGGGATAATTATGCCTTCGCCGGCCTTATACAGGCCCAAATATACCATTGGGAGGCTGTCAAGGGCCTTTTATGTTTCTTGAGGCACGTGGCCCACCGGGAATAGCTCCGGTACTCCTCAATAGCCGCAAATGAAATTATACTTTGTAGCATAATGTCAATAATTTCAAAACTTGAGAACCTTCCACCTATATTCCTCAACCCTGCCCTTGTCTTCGATGATTTATGTTAATAATCAATGTACTGAATATGCATAGCTGTGAGGGTTGAAGTCACTTTTCACCCTAAAGCACCCGCGGCTCCTTTAAGACTAACTGCGGCTTTTATAAGTTCCATTGAAAATGTATTACATTATTACCAGGAAACGAACGGTTTATTTTTTATTCCTCCGCCGAAGGAGGTATTGTTTTCACTGGCGTTTGTTGGTTTGTTAGTTGTTGGTTTGTGGTTTGTCAGCAGGAAACTCAAAAAGTACTGAACGGATTTGGATGAAATTTTGTGTTGTTGGAAGTGCCAAAGACACAAGTGATTAAATTTTTGGCATCTCTAGTGCAGAATTAAGGCGCCAAATGAGCAAAATACTACTAATATTTAAGTTAGCCTACTCCAATAGATGTCGCTGTGCTGTGGAAATTGGGGGGCCGGGAGCGTCTTCCTCTCGGAATTTCCGTCTAGGGGAACCTCCCCCGTCTCTCTACGCTCCCAGTCGTGAAAAATCCGCCTAAGGCTCATGACGGCGGAGGTTTGCACTCTCTGAGTGTATATATGCCTCTGTTTTTATTAATATAAAAAAGTTTTCTTAAAAAACTGTCATCACTTTCTTTGGAAAATAATTTTAAAATAAAAAATTAATAGCAAAAAATTATATTCTTAAAAAACGTCATCACTTTCAGAATGACGAAGCCACGATATATACATATTAAAGTCCCGGCCCAGCTTGAAAAATGTCCGGTCGTTTCCTGATTATTATTACATAATGTGGTGCTACATGGCTCATGCCAAAATAATATTTTTTCGTCAATGGGGCTCCTGATTAGGACAAGGTTGAGAGCCGCTGCTCTAAAGGGTTCTCATAAAAATAGTCTTCCTATTTTATTCCTTTAAAAGTTATTTATATGTTTTTTCGTTATATTTTTGTGATTCATAATGTTACTAATATCCTGATAGTTCCATATTAAATGCCGACCGGGTGGAAATGAGACTTGATTATATAATTCCGGATTAAATATATGACTGACTTAAAATCAATGGTAAACATTATCATCGATTTGATTCACTCAACAATGGTACAACAGATACTATTATCTTAATAGAAAGTAAATGTATACTTACTAGTATTGTTCAACTTAGCTTACACAACAGACTATTTATTTTACATTCTACGGGGGTATTTTACATTTTTGTTTCATTACATCATATCATCACACAAAATAAACTTTTAATAATATCAGGACATTAGTCTTTATCCCAAGCAACAAATGTGGGGGCTTTTACAATAATATTTACGTGCATTGTTGACTGCCCGGCGCTCTGTAGGGTGAAAGCATTTTTAAAACTTAATAAATGATGAAAGGAACTATAATGGTATTCTCTGGTACTTTCGAGGCTTAATTCTATTTGGAGACTACAAATTGAAAAAGAGTTAAACTAACTAAACTGCATTAATCAATATCATTAATAGGAAAACAAATTACGACAAACTCTTATGTTGAAGCTATGGATCTGCATGCGATCATTCTTGGAACACAGCAACACGTTGCTGTGCTCTCTCAATAAAAATTACTCTCTCGGGATCTCCTTCTTGGAAATGGACAGGAGACATGTTTTGATGTGTGCCATCTCCTTCTGTATTATTCATGAAAGCTTAAAAAAGGGTTCGGGTATTTTTAAAGAATAAATGTTGCTTTGTTCTTGTATATGAGGTTATAATTTCTTGACAGCACTATTTTCTAAAATGTTCATTAATGTTATTTATTTTAACGCAATCCTGAGAATATTTTCTTAATTTATAAGTTATGTAGTTTTTGGGATAGTATATATTTAACACTATTATGTTTTATATCATAACAAAGTTTTAATACATCAAAAAGAGTGCGATAGCCGTGTGCACTAAGGCGTGTTCAACTCTCATGTTGGGGGGCGCAGTTCGAATACTCCCGAGAGGGATTGTCATTTTTTGTCTACCTCATTAATAAGAGTATCCAAGGTTCGATAGTCTAATTATAATGTTATAATGCTTATCTATATCCTGTTGGATGCAATTCTATCGAACTAAATGGGCAAAAAAATGACCGGGAAAAATATTTTCACAGAAAGAATGAAATATTTTTATTGATGTAAAGTTTATTTGTTGTAATAATAAGAATTTGGCTCCAATATTTATATTCTAAAAGGATTCAAAGGACCAAAAAAAAAAGATGAATACTTATATATTTTTTGGCAAATGTCGTTATATTTGTCATTACGATTATTTGATAAGTAAAACAAATAAATTTGAATCCATTATACGATGAATGAAATACATTCCATGATGTATTACATTCAAAAAGTGAAGAAGGACATTCCATGACAATGAATATAATTAATTCTTCGCACTCATGAGCATTCCATGTAGGTAGCCACCACTCATCTTCTAGATGAATCAAGATTCATAAGAGTTCAAGGCGTTTCTTTGTGGCCACGCGTCTTTGTCCGTTTGAAGAGGAGCATATAAAAGTGATGATGAGCAGCTCCACTACATACCATACAATTAAAGGGTTTCAAACAAAGCTCCCTTTAGGCGGCAACTGGTTATAAATACTTCTTACCGGTTTCCCGTGTACATAGTAGTAGTAGAAGTATTAAGCTGGCATCACTCCCCATTATGTATGTATTTAAAGACACAAATTCCTTGGTATAATTTTCTTCAATTCAGTTTTATTTTACATTCTGAGGCTCCTGAAACATGAGACTCATTACTCTGTTGTTTCTTCTCCCTTTACTGGTTCTTCAGCAAAAGCTAGCGTCTATTTCATCCCAAATATTTTGGACTATGAGGACATAAATACCTTTGAGGAGCCTTCAAACCCCAAAAATCCATCTGGCGAAGAAGAATCTATACCAGCAGTGCGGAGATTGACTAAAGCCGCTAGATCATTCACTGTAGAGGAAGAAGTGAAGGAAATTCTGGATTGCCTTTGCACAGAATAATATTTCCCTCGAGGGAAGTCTCACTGGCTCGTAAGGATTCCTACAGGCTTTGAGTTTAGTCCCACGGGTTCGGAATGAAGACGTTCCAGGGATTGGGAGAGTAATTCCTCAAAGGGTCTTCACAACGGTTCAGAGAGTACGAGCTCAAAAAGTAGTCCCACGGATTCAAAATAAAGGGGTCTCAAGGATTCAGAGAGTGATTCCAGGGCAGGAATCCCAAAACTCAGAGCATAGTCCCATGTGCTCGAAATGAAGTGGTCCCAAGGGTTCAAAAGATGGAATCCATGCAGACTGATCCACTTTGAATTCACTGGGGCTCACCCTCTATACTCGCATACCTTCAAAATCGGCGAAGGATTATAATTATATGCAATAAAGTTTATTCTCGAAACTACTAGAAAAAGACTATATTTTATTTCTGTCCATATTATTTGTCGTATACTCTTGTCTTATCCTGATTTCTTCAATGTTTGATTATTTCTCTGTAATCACAATTATTTATTTTAATACAATTAAGACTTTTTTGGTTCAGATGTTTATTTCTTAGCTTAGTGTAAAAAATAAGAATACACTAGAAAGTGGGATATAAAAAACCACAACCTTAAGACCGTTACGTTAAAAACAAAACAAATTGAACATTATAATTCAAAATCACCGTCTAAAAAGACTTTTTTGAACTCTTATTGATTGGTTAAAGTTGTCTTTTCAACTAATTTTTACTACTTACGCAATGCCCTCTTTTTTTAAGATCATACTAGAATCATTATTGTATAGCAGGGAAGTTCCACCTAAAAATAGTATAAGAATATTAGGCAAGCTTCAATACTAAAATACTAATCC
>CP045899.1:22912947-22927944 GCA_013387185.1 Caligus rogercresseyi | reverse complement strand
TTTGGTATCCCTTGCATTTTATGAATTCTTTAATATCATTCCTCTTTGAAAACCAAATATGTTTTGACATAAAAGTACAATGGTATACAATCAACTTAAAATTGTCATCATAAAGATTTTGAAACGAATTAATAAAAGTAAAATCAAAAATTTATCGAATATAATTATATTATTTTGTATGTTTAGTTCTAAACATTTCTATAAATTTTATTGAACGGATCTTATATAACTATTAATTAATAATAAGTTTCTTCTCTTATTAAACTGTTAATAATCTTAACAATATAAAAATATATGATTTATAATAATTCCTGTGTACCTTCACATATTATCTTAGGTTTTTATGTCTTTTTGAATTATATATATATATATATATATATATATATATATACTATATATATATATATATATATATATGAATCACTATAAATAATAATAATAATACAACTATACCATGACATATCTTCTTCAAACGACAAAAACAAATCCTTGTCTTTTATAAATCTAAAAATAAATTAATATTGACAAATTTAAATATTTTATTAATATTATTTTTTGAATTAATAGCTAAATTTGTTGAGCAGTTACAAAAGTGGACAGACGCTAATCACGTAAATAATTAAGTAATAAAAGAAACAAGGAATATCCTTCTTTCTTAAAAGATGTTTAAGAATGTTTTACTGCGTTCTTGTATCATCCTTCTTTAGTACGAAACATAAAGGAATAAATGTGATGACGTCATCCTCACACCTTCTTTTTGCACAGAGAGAGATGAATAGGCCTCTTCGGCTTAAATTTGTTTTTGGTACTTCCCTGTTGTAATAAATAGACAATAATAAGCAACAAAGTTCATTTTAAATGTCTTTAATTGCAATGGCAAGGAATTCAATTGGTTGAGAGTCGAGAAATGATCGATTAAGGCAACAAAAAATAGCTTGTGTGTGAGCTTTTTCCTGTTTCGCATTTTTTAGGAAATTTCTTTTTAGAGTACAACAATCTTTATAACAATCAATATATGACTTTCTCTGCATCGAAAAGTACTTTATCAAGGAAATAGAGGATCATCCATATCCCATCAAATTTAGTGTTGAAGTTTTGAATCATGCGTTCCCTGGATTTTAAGCTGTACAAGGAAAAAATTGATTTTCAAGAAGGAGATAAGCATAATTATATCGGAGTGGAATATAATTCTCTTTTGTGTGATTTCTTCGTCTAAATCAGGGAGCCAGGGTGAAATCGGTAAGGGGGCCGGACTGTTTTCAAGTAGGACCTCGGGGGGCCAAATTACCGGTACATTTTTGGCCTTGCAACACTAAACACTAAAAAAAGTAGATTTAAATTTGTTGATATTGTATCATAATATTATTTATTTATAAAAACACTTCTCAGCCACTAACGTAACGGGCCAAATGGGATGTCCATTCGGGCCGGTTCGGCCCGCGGGCCGCCACCATGGCACCACTGGTCTAAATGGTTCAACGGCATTGTATTTGTGAGGATATCAAAACCGTTAAAGCAATTTTTTTTTTCAATTAATGTCAACCTAATAACATATTATATCGCATTCTTAAAGGCAATTTGAAATATATATAAAATATAGAGAACAAGATCTGTATGTTCATATTGGAGTATAAGTAAGTTCATCTTATGGGGAAGTTGATTCTTTTAACTTCACACCATAAATATTTTCTTAATAGGTAAATTGAAAAAAAAAATCGAGAACAAATGGATTACATATGCTTACGTAACATGACTTACACGCTTGTTAATGTCACTTAAACGTTATACTTTGTTTAAAAATTAAATCAAAAGTCGGTGCAACGTATATTTGAATCCATATCAAAATATTGGGAAAAAATCTGCGATGTGTGATCCAAAAATACGTATAATATTTTTAAATCCATAGTTAGGGCAAAATTCAAAGTTAGCATGTTAGCTCTATGGAAGCGCATTCACCCCTAAATGTTGAGGACGTAATAGTTTTAATGCTAGTTTTAAATAATTTTACTCAATAATGACTATTCATATTTCTAAAGATGAAGTTGAATCCATCTAATAAAGCCAAAAAAGCCTTCATGGATGTTTTATATACATGGTGTTATGGCCATAATTATTCTTGAATATAAGATTTATCAGCAAGATGATAAAAGGTTGTCCGAGATTGATGATTTGAAGCAAAAATCCTATCTCTGAATGGTTCAAATGTACTGGTTACACCCTTCATTAAAAAAATGCTCTATATTTTTCACTTTCATTAATATGGCATCGAAAATGTTAAATTGTAATATTTATAAACTTATAACATATAATTTTCTATGCATTGATTTTAGCTATAATCGAAAAGTTATGAATTGACATTTATTATGAAAATAAAGGATCATCCCATCAAATTTAGTTTAAAGTTTTGAATCTTGCGTTGTTCTGGATTTTAAGCTGTACATGCCAAAAAAAATATTTTTAATGAAAGAGAGATCAAATCGGATTTGAATTTAATTCTCTTTTAGTGTGTGATTTCTTGGCGTAAATTCTTCAATTGATTTGTGAGGATATCAAAACCATTAAAGCAAACTGATAATTACCTCCGCCAAAGGAGGTATTGTTTTCACTGGCGTTGGTTTGTTGGTTTGTTAGATTGTTGTTTGTTTGTCAGCAGGATAACTCAAAAATTACGGGACGGATTCGGATGAAACTTTGTGGAGTTGTTGGAAATGCCAAAAGGAACAGTGATTAAATTTTGGCATCTCTGAGTGCAGAATTAAGATGCAAAATGAGCTAAATACTAATAAATATTTCAAGTTAGCCTACTCTGCGAATAGATGTCGCTGTGCTGTGAAATCGGGTGCCGGGAGCGTCTTCCTCTCGGAATTTCCGTCGAGGGGAACCCCCCCGTCCCTGTACGCCGCCCCAGTCGTGAAAAAATCCACCTCGGAAGGCTCATAAGGACCCTGTGACGGCGGAGGTTTGCACTCTCTGAGTGTATATATGCCTCTAGTTTATTATTGTGTTGATTTAATATATCTTGAATCATACCAACACCAGTATGTACGCATGTCAACGCCATTTCATGGATTCCATGGTTCCTGACATGGTGGTTACTTGGTGAAGCATTGGACTTATTGATTAGAATCAATGACTCTTCATCTCTTTGTAGAAGGAAGATGTCAAGGGAGCTCCCGATGCATTTAAAACGATTTTAGGCAATCCAATGCTTCGTAATGCACTTCCTATGTGTGTGTGTGTGTGTGATGCCATAACGGTAGATGGTTATGGTATGATTATTGTTTTATAGGGAAGACGCATTGAGATTCATCATCATCATCATGCTCATCATCAAATTAATAAACGGTCAGTTACACGTGACCCCTATATGAGTTCTGTGTGTAGCTACTACCTACCTATGTCTGGAGACGGAAATAATTTGCGGATTTTTTCTTCTTCGTGCAAAAAACTCTCTAATTACATCCTTGACGCCAATGAAGAATGTCGGTATGAAGGAAAAAAGAGGGTCTTAACCCCATAAATGATTTTTCCTCCCTGATTTCATTATTTTCTTAAAATAAAATGTGGTCTAAAAAGTATTTCTTATATGTATTTTTTAATACAAAGATGGAAAGGTTATAACAAGCATGTTTTGTAAATATTTATAGAGTAAAAAACTTTTTATTATTAAATCACATGCTTCGTCTGTCTCCTAAAAGGATGCCTTTGTTCTTGCTCAATGTTTGGTTTTAAAAAAGGTATAAAAGGAGTGAATTGTTTGTTTAAGTGTTTGTGGCTTTTGAAGAATAATAATAAGCTGTAAAGAATTTAAAGGGCAACGGATTTTTTAAAGAAACTTTCATAGAAACGTTCTGCATCGTGCAACTTGTAATGATCCATCATTCTTAGCATTTGTATCATATCTCTGGAATAACTCTGGTTGTATCATTATAAATTGAAGTACAGACAAATGGTAAAGAAATAGAGTCCTTGTAATTATCTTGTTGAATTTTCTTGCGTAACATCCTTCTAAAGTATTTTTACGATATCATGAGCTTTAAAAACTTGGAAAAAATAAATAGTTATAACTCTGTTGTTCATGTACTCCAATTTACTGATACTAATACCTCAATGACCATTTTTAAACTCCTTATACTTAATCAATAAAGGAAAGATGGGCATCAATTAATATGTAAATAAAAGAGTTCCTAAAGTTGGTATTTTATTTATACGCTGGATGCTGTCAATCCGTAAATGACTTCATGAGCCCACTTCAAACCGGTCTAGAGAGATTGGGGTTGATATTGTATATCTAATCACTATGTATTTCATAGTGTATGGTTAAATATGATTCTCAAAGGGGTAAAAATAATAGATGATCATTTAAATATAACTGAGTCTTTCTAAAATACATTGTAGCACAAATAAAAATATGCATAATAAATAATTTTATCCCAAATATGCAAATGTTTTGGAAGGTTCACAATGTTTTCTTACATTCAGCTGCATTTGATGTCAGCTGCATCTTTGAAAATGGAGATATTTATATTCTTTTTAAATACCGGTATTACTTTTCTTATTCTATATTTATCTTTCAGTTTTCAAAATATCCTCCGTAGCATTCTCTATACATATGAAAGTCTTAGCAATGTTATAATAGTTGTTTTTTTTTTATTTTTTTGACTTTATTTATTTAGAGTAGTTATAAACAGTATATATAATTAAACATTATAGATTAAAATTAATACTCTAAACAAAGTCCAACAAAATTCCTAACAATGTATCACAACTATATAAAAAACATGCACAAACAAACATTAAACAAACAACAAAATCACATAAAACATATTTTCTAATTTTATATAAATAAAAAACTATTTGAAATTTCAAAACAACAAAACATTTTGTATTTAAAAGACTGATTAAAAAATATTTACTTCTTTAAAAACTTTCTGTGTATTCGTAATAGCCAGCGTTGAAATTTCTTGTAGTGTTTGGAGGGATAATACTTGATTATATTTCCCGCATATTCCACGATGAATCGTCCACGTTTGGAATTTTGATACTAAAAGCCGAATATCTTGCCGAGGTTGATATTAGAATTGCCCGAAATTCTTCCACCTGGACCGGTATTCCGATGGCCAGTTTCTCTGCAATCCTGCTTTTACAATTTAAATAGCCATGTTTATTTGTTACTTAACTTGCTTTATAATAATTATTATAATTTTGTATACAACTTTGAAAAAAGCAGGTTTTGAACTCAAACTTTTACAAGAATACATTAACATTCATACAGACTTACGTTCACAAAAATGTATTATCACATTTATAAAAAGAACATCACTAGCATTTAAAAAAAAACACCAGAATTTTGGTAAAATAAAGATGCTATTTTAGACAAATTATTAGGTAGGGGGACTTTATTAGTTCTTAATTTGTATATTAAAGATGGTGTCCTTGATGTTAACAAAATTATTTCATTTGGAAAAGGGCCAGAACAAAAATAAACAAATTCCCTTATTAGGAGTTGCACGCCAACTTTATAATAAAACGTTCTCTTAAAGCATCTAAAAATCTAATCAATTCTGAACATTTCATTAATAAATGAAACAAACTATTCCATTCATCCGTACAGAAAGAACGAAACATATCGCTCTTGTTTTGTCATACATAGCATCAAGATGTAACAATACTATATTGAAACCGGAATAATGGATAATATTATTTTAGGTTGAAAACCTTTATTTTATCATAACTTGAGTAACTTATTTTAAAGCTTCTTGTATTGTTTTTGGAATATTTTCCCCCTCTAATAATAAAGTACGAAGGGTCTTGTCACAATACTTATTATTTGATTAAGATGATGAGCTCATTTTAAAATATATTTAGTCAATATAGGCTTCCTTTTTGTAATTATATTATTTAACATTACTGGAACAATAAATAATATACCTGTATTTACATAATGTATGCTACCGCGTTTTAGCCGACTTTTTTCTTAATAAGACTTCGTTTATGTTTTATAAATAATATTCTATGGAGGAAACTATCAACTTTTGGCAATAAATTACCTTTCGACGATTTATTTCATATGAACATATAGTGATATAAAACATATTTATTTATAGACCACTTTGTGTATTTCTTATAACGTAAGTAATGCGATTATCCGCTCAGTATCATTAATGACAAAAACAATTTATACAAGTTTGTTGATGCGATACTGATGATGAGCTTGCATTCGCACCAATCCAGACACTTGTTATTCCAACTTCATTCCAGGAAGTTAATTAAGAAAAATAAAACAGTTGTAAAAAAAGTGCAATTAACATTTGTCATCCTTCTAACGAATTAAAAGTGATCTGGTTGCAACACATTTTCCTTGTATCGAAAGATAAAATCAATTATAGTTATACATAACATATCAAACTAAAGTTAATACATCGTTATTCTACAAAGTTATTAATTCGTTATTCTACAAAGTTATTTTAAGATGCCCCATTTCCTGTAACATTGTTTTTCTTCTTCAGATTTGTCACTATATTTAGTTAAAGAAGGGAGTATTAAAGTTAATTATGTATAGTGTTGATGAATAAGTCAATGAGTTACTCTGTTCGTGGAAAAGGAATTGTAAATTATTTACTAAAGAACTTGCGATATAAAAGCTCGTTCTCTGATGTAACGGGCAAAGGTTTTTAAGAGTTTATAAGGAATTGTTTTGTGGGGGTTGACGTGTCACATCCAATTTCATTATACTTAGTTACTGTGAAAATCAAATTACTTAAGATATACATTTTTGATATCACTTCAATAAGAATTATAAGATAAATGCAGACTCTTAAGATATCTTTTCACATTTAATGAACCATTATTTCAAAAGATTATAATGCGTATGATAGAATGGTTTGTAGTCCAAAAGGCTGTCTAATTAAAAAAACTTTCTTCAAATACTGTTAGGGACAAATCATAAATTTGATCCCTTGTATGATATGAATATTTTTCGATAGCTACAGATTACTTAAACATAACTAAATAATATTACGGCAAACCCTGTCAGTATAAACTATTACAAAAAGTTTGATCAAACATGGGGCCCTAAATTTCAATGACATAAAAAGTTTGTTATGTAATAGAAAAAATGTAGAGCATTGTAAAATTGCAGAGACAAAATGGCTGCTTGTGGAAAAAAAATTGTTGGTGAAACTTAGTCTTACATAATAAACATATATATGATTTATCAAACTAATTATATCGATTCTTACTCAACGCATTTGCAAGATTTGGAAACTCTAATTACTGAATAATAAACAAGTTATGAAAAAAAAAAAGACAAATCCTAACGGGCTTGCACACAAATATTAAAACATTATCTTCTTAACTTATGATTTTCATGAGTGGTTTAAATATATACTAAATTTGCCTATGTGTTCTTATAGAACCATATAATTAAAACGAATCAGTGAAACATAAATATCTTTGATCATATGAGGATTTGCAGTCTTACTTCGACATCTTTCAGAAGTTTTTTTTAGAAGAAAAAACATTGTTTGGGCTTTTCACATTCTCAATTCAAAAGCTATGATCACCATCAATACACGCAAAAAAAGAAGTTGCTAAAAACGATCATGCTGACCGCAGCAGATAGATATACGGCCTTTGAATTAAAGACACCACAGCGCTACATCATATATGGCTCTTACTAACAACTTATATAAAATTCTATAAAAGAAACATTCAAAACTCACATCATGATTAATTTGTATATGTTTTTCTTTTATTTGTCCTATTTCATATCTTCATTATTACTACCTGATTAGTGTTTTAGGAATCGACCTACATCATAACTGGATACTTATTTGAAAATAAACATTCAACCAACTTGAAGACGTCATCAATGTAGCTAAAATGGCTGCAATGCAAGGTGTATTAGATTAACAATTAAATATTGACTACATTGTAATAAAATACAAGGATATAGAATAACAAAAACCCTATACTAATAATAAATACCAGAATTGTCGAGCCATCTTGATACTTTTTAATATTTTATGATTGTGTCACTGGTTTTGTTGTTATTTTCCTCTTTATACACTCCGTAGGGCTTGGTATTTTTTATATATATATATATATATATCATATATATATATATAATAATTCTTTAATTCTTTTCTTCTCGTCTTTGTTTAATCAGTTGCCAGCTTCGACATTACTCTTTTATTATTATTCAGTTTATTATGCATCCAGTTTATTATATAGGTCGGTGGCTTTAGTGCACAACCTATTTTGGTATCCTCGTTTATGAATATATTATATTTATTGAAACATCAATCATTGGCTTTTAACAATCAATCATTTTAAACTATAATAATTATACATTTGATTGTTATAATATTGCTTATCTGGTACAATAGCGTACATCTTATTCGGTTTCCGTTCAGATCGAACTTGACCAACGAAGAAAAGAGCAATCAGGGCTGCAATAAGTAATTGCAAAGCTTATATATCCCTGAAGCTAACTGGAGAAGAAATAATCGAAAGTAGCAAGCTCCGAGCAATCCTAATATCAGCGGCAGCTCGGTACACAGCTTTTGCTCTAAAGATTCCGACTCTCGGTGGAGGATCTTGGGATATCGCGTGCATTACTCGTCAAATACTTCCCTACAACTTCTCAGCACTACGCCAAAGCCATCAGAATTATAAATAATTATAAGAAATTTAAAAAAGAATCTTAGTTTTTACTTTAAGAAAATTATGTACTGTGTTCGTCTTTTACTACGTTTTTAGATTTAAATGTCAATAGGATGTTAAGGTCTTACGGGGTAGGTATATTAATTTTAAACTATAATGTTTATTTATGTTTTTACCAAACACAAATCTCCCCCTTTTTATATCTATTTTCATTTTATATTATTGTATTATAGGAATAGAATAAAGCCCTTGGCTATGAAAAAATAGTAAACTAATCCATTTTGCGCCATATACCGTTAGGTATTTTCCATAGACAAAAAACTGCATACAAACACTAAGGGCCTGTCCTTGAGATAATTTCCTCGTGATGGCAACAAACATTCGCCCTTGATATATACGACTATTCGGCTGACCTTGACTACTTCGAAGGAGACGTCTAAAAAGGGCCTTTTTTGTATAAATATATATAGACAGACATGAATGAAAGGAGTAACATAAAAATACATTTTGGATTCAATCATCAAAGAACTTGGCTATTACTTTAACTGATTATAATGCCATTATTCGGCACTTACATGAGGCTGTGAATAGTGTTGCAATTTTGACAAAGGATAATAATAAACTCATAATGTCTGAATGAATTGTCCAAAGCTAACAACAATAACTGATTGTATATAATGAGAGTAAATAAATAAATATAAATAAATAATTTACGCTAATGTATATGACCCCATAGACATATTTTTAATTGATATACATATGATAATACACATAGTTACCTCCGCCAAGGAGGTATTGTTTTCACTGGCGTTGGTTTGTTTGGTTGTTTGTGTTGTTTGTTGTTGGTTGGTTTGTTTTGGTTGGTTTGTCAGCAGGATAACTCAAAAAGTACAGAACGGATTTGGATGAAACTTTGTGGAGTTGTTGGAAATGCCAAAAGAAACAAGTGTTTAAATTTTGGCATCTCTGAGTGCAGAATTAAGATGCAAAACGAGCTAAATACTAATAAATATTTCAAGTTAGCCTACTCTGCCAATAGATGTCGCTGTGCTGTGAAATCGGGTGCCGGGAGCGTCTTCCTCTCGGAATTTCCGTCGAGGGGAACCCTCCCCCGTCCCTCTACGCCGCCCCAGTTGTGAAAAATCCGCCTCGGAAGGCTCATAAGGACCCCGTGACGGCGGAGGTTTGCACTCTCTGAGTTTATATATGCCTCTAGTTATATATTAAGTTATGGCAAAACCTAGGAATATCTTTTGTATATTTAATGTTGACAAAGTTTCAAGCAACAAATAAATAATTTATTGGTAGCTTAAGACACTTAAAATCCATTATCAAAAAAACTAAAACTAAAAATGTTTTGAAAACTAAAATGTACATTAAAAGATAAAGTTTCTCTCAGTATTTAAGATACTGTAAATTATTTTTTAAATGTGATGAAATAAACTTTTTATTATTTTGTTCAAACTGTATTTATTTATTGATATAGAGCCATTTATAAAAGAGTATTGAAATAGTTTACTCGCTCGTAATAAAAGAAAGATTATTGGTTACTCCTGAGAAACCACGATTGTAAAATCGCTACATTTGTTTCCTATTCTAAACGAAAAGGAAACTTTTTGAAGGTGCTTAGTTATTTTAGCCAGAGTTTTACCGAAGGTGTTCATTAGAGTTTTAGTTAACCTTACTGAAAGACCAGATCTCGAATGGAGGTTTTTGGTATTAAATTATCCTATGTACACACTTCTTATGATGAGTTCTGCTTCTGGAAACGACCGCCTCTTTAATATGTCGCCTAATTGTCGATATAATCACTCAAAATGTGAATTATAAAGTTTTCTTCAAAGCAATTGAAGAATCCAAAAATTTGAAACGTGAAGCCTTGGAGAAAAAATGATTTGCTTTTCACGATCTTGTTATCCATGAAGACTAGGCATTGGGCTGCTGTAAATTTCGATTTCCTTTGAAAATATTATTCCATGTCCATGGCATTTGAAACTTGCGGCTCCCTTCTATGCACCAGATGATTAAAGGAACTGAATTCGTCATCTGATTTGTTTAGAAGGATTAAAGATTCTCTGTCGGGAGTTCATGACAATATAAAATTGACTTGAAATGCTTTTTCAAAATATCCTTTCACAACCATTTTAGACGAATTGATGACATAAAACCTTATTTGTTCTTATTACGAAGCGTTAGACATAATTTTATTTGGCATTCCAAAACAACAACAAGAGACTAAATTTATATTACAGGCACTATCGAGTGCAAAAACTCTTATCGGATCAAAATTGTTGAGGAAGACGCCACTGAAAAGGCAAAACTTGCGTCTAATTTTATCATCTAACATACTGCAGCTCTGTATGCCGCGCTTGAATTAAAAATACCCGGAGTTAAGCCAGATTCATGGAAATATGCAATCGACTTGGTATCTTACATGGTACTTTTCTTCGAACCTTAACCTCCTGAAGAAGATAGTCCAACAATATTTACGTTTTTATATCTCCCTGTGTTATGTTTTTTATGTTGTATATTGTTTCTGTTAAGTTGATTCTTTGTCTTTTTTAGTTAGAGTAATTTGAAACTATAATGTTTATCATATATTTTTATGCAATTTTTTAAACTTTTTCATAATTGTATTTCATGTATTATAATTTTGTCTTTTAAAATTCCAAATAAGGATCTAAAAAAGTATGCAAAATATCGAACATACATTCAATAAAATAATCTACTAAGTTTATTATTTTGGAGTCTGTTTTGAAAAGATTGAAATAATATACTCAACTAGAAGAATACATAACAATATACTAAACTTAGGAAACTACGATCAGAAAATATGATTCTTCCCATAAAAAGCTCTAAATATGGACGTAAAAATGTTTCTTTTTAAATAATTGATACTCAGTAGCTAGATATCATAGACGGCGTTGAACTTTGATTCTTAGCCGTTTTTCAATTACAGAGTATAACAAAGCTTTGAGTTAATCTAAGTACATACAAATTTATGTAACAAAAATATATTTGAGTTGATGAATTATTACAAGAGAAGAAAACTTTGTTATTGTTGAACAGAATAACCCAGCATTTGAATGCAATATCATCCACAAAAAGAGAGTAAAAAAAGTTATTACTAATTACTTTAAATACAATGCATCCTATGTACACCAATGATTATATTTACAGTATAGGTATACATTTATAATGGTCCTGACCATTTATAAGTAAATACTTATTTTTATTATCAATAAATACTTTTTCGGGTCTCCAAAACCTTTCAAAACCTTTTAAGGCAAATAATAGCTTTGATTTTAAAAGATATCTTAAAATTAATATTCATTTTTTCATCCTTCAAAAGGCTAAGATACAAACGATTTGTGTAATACTTTTTTCCTTTACTATTTCTTTCAAACACCATGTTTATGACATCCTTTAATTATCAAGTATTTTTTTTACTTACACCCTCAGCCAGATTAATAGCAATTTCATTTCACTTATAAAATTGCCGTATTTAACTTAAAACCATCTTTTCCTTCGCCATTCTTTCGATTATTATGATAAGACATTATTTTATTTAATGTATGAAAACCTTATCCTGTCTTAGTCAGGTTATTGCATTTAGTATGTCATTGCATGTATACAACCGTTTTATCATGGGCTTTTTCTACAGTTCCTTTTTACATAAAGTATAAAAATGTATAAAAAGGTTACTCGTTAAAAAAAAACCTAAATAAACATGATATATTTTAAAATTTAGCCTTGGAGATTAACTAAAACAAATTTTACGACGAGAATGATTGAAAGCACATAATTTTTGACTTATACCGTACAAAACTATTGGTTCAAAAGCACCTATATACCATCTATTAAAACATTTAAAAATCCTTATTCTTAAACGCATACGACCATACTTTAATCTCAAGAGAGGGAATCTTCAACTCCAGCGCGTCATATCTGCCACAGCCCAGAGAAACACACTCCGTAGCTCGTACGGATGAAGAGGGTTCCAGATGTAAATTTATCTCGCAATTAAGCATTTTTTTGTTTATAAAACTATTTATTTTTGTTTCCTAAAAAAAGTTTAAAATGATATGCATCAGATAACATAAAAAATTAGACAGTTTAGTATTATAAAGTAAATATCATTTATTTTTTGGAAAACCATGTTCATGACATTACTTAATAAAACTATAAGCAACTTAACCCCCAAATCACTTCCATTTGTTATAATACTAATGTCGTTGTACGATTGAAGAAAATTTGTATATCTTAAGCAAGTCATTTATTAGATATTCAGAGCGCGAAAAATGGATCTCCATGCAAGCAACTCCAAGAGGGCTTGTATATTATTGCCTATGAGGTTACTGCAGAAGAAGGTGGTTCTTAACAATAAAAATAACATAGAGGGGGGAGGGAGAACAAGAAAGAAAGATATCTTGACAATGTATATATATTTCTATCCAGGCTGGTTAAAAAAACTTACGTTTTTTTCTCTCTCTTCTCATCGTTCTCTTTTTTCTCTTCTTCCCTTACTTTAATTTTGTTCCACAAACTTTTTTGTGTGTGAATCAGTTCTCATAGTGAGTCGTAGGAGTGCAGAGAGAGGAGGGAATCAAGCAAGGCAGAGTCCATATATATATTTTTTTTGTGCGTCCATGCAAGTCTGAGCCAAGTTTCAGAATCGTGATTTTCGCACCATTTTTGCATGGATCGCAATCGTGGGTGTCCTCCCGGGATTGTTCGGAGCGAGCCTCTTCGGCCCCCGCTTCCTCCTGGCTTCTATGATGGACCCCCGCATGCACCTCATCATCATCATTACCTTAGAGAGGTTGAGGACTGCTCTTGCACAAGTGCCTCTGAGGATGAGGAAGGACGGATACATGATGAACGCCCACGAAACTCCTCACAGCATCCAAAGAAAAAATGTCAACTGATCAGGTAGGAAGTCACTTACTTATCCAGTAAAGTTCTCAACACTCGAAATGATAAAATGACCGTCCGGAAGAAATGGTAAAGGGACATTTATTGCGCAGAGATCATACCAAAACGTCAACTTAATCCAATTGAAGCTACTGACATTTAACACAATCACACAAATCCGGATTTTCAGAAGAAACTGCAATGAAAATATAGTTTGTTAAAACCAATAGCTCTTGAGATTACGAAAGAATACAGATCAACTGATGAAACAGGATTCAGTACCATGTTTTGTAATAACAGTTTCACATAAACTAAGTTTTAATAGGGATGTTTATAAAAAAAGGCTATGAATCGATACTCTTAAAGCATCATCTAAGAACAAGGTCCTCTACATTATGTTTGAAATTTAGTTACATTGAAGTAACAATTGCATCAATTATACTAAGTATGCCATAATTCCCTTTATGGAATGTTAGTAATAAACACAGTTCTCCAAAGATTATCCAAAATAAAGGTTAACAACGACACGTTGCTGTGCTATCTCGATTAAAATACTCTCGGGATTTCCTTCTTGAAAATGTTTCGATGTGTGGTCATCTTCTTCAGCACTTATATATGAAAGCTTGAAGAGCGTTCTAGGGAGTATTAAATATTATAAATTTTAATAATTTAAAATTTTAAATGTTGCTTCATTCTTAAATATGAGGTTTAATTCTTGACAGTAACTATGATCTAAAATGTTCATTGATTATTTTTATTTTAACGCATTCCCAAGAACATTTTTCTATTTCATACAATATCAAGTTTTTTTTGGGTAATTTATATTTACACTCTTATGGTTTCTCTTGATACGAAAAAAAAAAAAATACCGAAAAATGGAAGACAATACAATAAAAGATGCTTTATTAATTATAAAGTGTATCAATTACCATAACACATAAGTATAAAACAGATAACCGGGAAAATGACAATAGAAACGATATTCAAAATATGTTCTCCTTGGTCATTTGCAGGAAAAGTTTGTTGACAGGATCAAATAAGATTTTGAAAAATGTAGCAATTATGATAGCATTATATTTTTTAACTACGGATGTGCTAGAGAACCTGGTTGAGGTAAGATGGTGAAAAACATGTACTTCTAACTCCATCTAAGAAAAATTTAATTGAATCGAAAAAGAATTTCATAATCTTATTTAAATGTTAACAAATGCGACCATCAATAACGATAATAATAAATAAAAATGATGTTTGAAAGAAAAGTTTCATTAATTATAGGAAAAATCGTGTACTGCAGAGACGATACAAGAAACATGTCTATTGAATTAATTAAAAAATCGAATTACTTTATAAATTAACAAATGCATCAATATCACAATGTAAAGTAGGAAAAAGGAATGTCTTTGAAGAAATCATTAA
>CP045899.1:22894642-22912847 GCA_013387185.1 Caligus rogercresseyi | reverse complement strand
GAGTTTTATTTTTATGAAGGCCGAATTTCTAAGATGTTCTCATCTCAAAGAAGCATTCCAATCCTGCTCTCTCTATTCATCATAAGTAGCTGCCCCGAGAAGAGCCTGAATGAAATGTGAGAATTGCGAATCTACACTTTTGAATTTTGAAGTTAACTGTCCCAGTTAATGCGGGCCCAAAACATTCAGGTATAAATTTTATACTAGATATCTCATATGAGAGAAAAATTGCATCTGCCCTTTAATTCCAGGTACAAGGAACGTAGGAAGTACTCGGATCAGATGTTCAAATCAGGGTTTGGAAAAAAGTTTTGCGAGCTCTTAATTGCTAGGCATTGGGCATTTTATTTTTATGTGTAGTAGGTACAATGGTCTGTTTAGTCTATATGCTTTTGTAAAGATCAAGGGTTATTTGTTGAGTTTTTAAAAATGGTCATTTTATAAAAAAGTTATGTAAACTAGATATAATAGCTCTGAAAATGATAGGTGAATACAGTACTTTAAAATAGACTAAGGTAGACTACTCGATTACAACTTGTATTAACGACTCGATCTCACCATAATTAATTAAAATAAATACTTCAAAATAATGCATAGTTTTTCCAAACTTATTGAAGAAATTGATATTTCAAAGATGTTTTATGTCTCACCAGTGCTTACAATTAAAAAATAATCCAATACTTTCATGATTAAGCTAAGCATCATCAGACTTCTTAAAATACGCTTTTTTATCCACTAACTGCCATTTAAGGGGGAAAATGTGTGGTATCTGTCCTTGATGAAGAATGTTTGATCCATGATGAAAGTAGTAAAGACTTCATCAAAACGTGAAAATTAGCTTGATGTGTGAACATATTAGTTAGACATCCAAGAAAATATGTTTAGGCCTAAAATTTATCTTTGGAAATATATATATATATTTGCTATCTTGACTTGCCCTTCAAAAGTAAAAGGAAAATATTTAGATTATGAAGGAAGTTTCGTCATTTTTTTTGGTCTTGGATTGAATGGTATACCATTCTTTCATAAAAATCAAAAGTATTTTAGCCAAATATTTATATCAAAGAGACTAATCGTTTGATAATTGTCACCGCATTTTCATTGGGCTTTTATAATAATCATTTTCAGGATGTTGTCGCGATACAAGAAGGCTAAAACAAAGTTTATATACGATACGAACGATAACGTGAAATAAAAAATACGTTAATATAGGGGAAGCAATAGAGTTTTCAAGAGAACAAAAAATAATATTTGTGTACAAAAATTGATTTCCTTTTTCAAGATTTTTTTTTGAATAAATATAGTATATATACTATACTAATAAAAAAAGAATTCCGTGTTCGTTCGTTCGTTTCCCTGTATCTCCCGAACGGGTCATTAGATCTTGACGAACAAATTTCAGGTGAATAGTTTTGAGAGCAGGGAGTGTTTTAGTGGGGTTGTCAACTCCCGAAAAAATTCGTCATCGACATGCTTATTTTATTCGCCAAAACGTTTTTGCCGATTTTTTAAAATTTGCAGTTAGATTTTGCCCAAAATTTTCTGTGATAAGACTGAGGTACTAAGACGTGTTTTTGTTTTATGAGTGTTTCCGGAAAATTGTTTTTCTACATGATTACTTAAAATATGTTCTTTCTGTCCCTGTATGTCCCCCAAATTTAGTTCTGTGGGAAAATAACACACACTTTTTTATATTGCAACATCGTGTAATCAATTTCAATAATGCCTAGAGATGGAGAGGGATGTCAATACCCAGCCTTAAGGAATACAAAACGGAAAAAATGCAATGACGATGCATGACGACTTTTTAAGGAACTACTTTCATAAGAAAATAACATAGGCACTCTATGAAACGACTTAAAAATAACTTCTTTTTACGATGTTTAATTCCCAGCTTAAGGAACAAAAAAAAAACCCGGATAAAAAATGGCAATGAAGACCAAGGACAACTTTTTAAGGAATGATTTGAATATGAAAAATCACATGTGATGACATCACTAAAATTATTCATCTTCTTTTTACGATGTTTAAATACCCAGCCTTAAGGAATACAAAACGGAAAAAAATGGCAATGAAGAGCTACGACAAATTTTAAGGAACTGGTTTGAATATGAAAAGTCACATGCGATGATTTCACTGAAATTATTCGTGTGATTCCTTCTTTGTGTGATATGTAAATACCAACCGTAAGGAATACAAAACGAAAAAATGGCAAGGAAGACCAATGACAACTGTTGAAGGAACTGATTTTAATATGAAAAGAAAAGCGATGACCATCACTGAAATTATTCGTGTGATTTCTTCATTTTACCGATGTTTAAATTCCCAGCCTTAAGGAATACAAAACGGAAGAAATGGCAAGGAAGACCCCAATGACACTGTTGAAGGAACTTATTTTTAATATGAAAAGTCACTGTGAATGACATCACTGAATTATTCGTGTGATTTCTTTTTACGATGTTGAAATACCCAGCCTTAAGGAATACAAAACGGAAAAATGGCAATGAAAACCCAATGATACTTTTTAAGGAATTGATTTTAAATGAAAAATCACATGCAATGACATCAATGATATTATCGGGTATTTTTTTATTTTTCCGATAATTAAATACTCAGCCGTAGGTTTAAAAAAACGGAAAAAATTGCAATGAATACCCATGTGAACTTTTTTAAGAAATGATTTTAATAGGAAAGTCACATGCGATGTTTCACTGAAATATTTGTGTGATTTCTTCTTTGTGCGATGTTTAAATACCCAGCCGTATGGAATACAAACGAAAAAAATGGCATGAAGACCAATGACAACGTTGAAGGAATGATTTTAATATGAAATGTCATATGCGATGACACATCACTGAAATTATTCGCTGTGATTACTTCTTTTTATGATGTTTAAATACCAAGCCTAGGAATACAAAAGGGAAAAAATGGCAATGAGACCATATGACGACTTTTCATAGAATTTATTTTAATATGAAAAATCACACGCGATGACATCACTAAAATTATTGGTGTGGGTTTTTTTTCATCCAGACTATTGTCAAGTTGGAAAATCCGGGCAGCGCCGGGTAACATACTATAGTATATAATATATTTTCACAGTTCGATTTTACAGAATGTACATCAATACATAAAAACCAAAGCTGAATACGTTAAAATGAAACACAAATAAACATATAGTTTAAAATTTAGCAATGGAGATAACTAAAAATATTTTACGACGATAAGCCTTAAACTTAAAACACAAATAAATAATATAGAATCATTTAAATATCGCAGAAAATATTGAATAAACTATTCGCATCTTAAAAAGCACTTAAAAATTCTAAATATTGTTCGGCGATGATTGAGGGATAAAGATGGATAATATTGAATCTCCTTAGACGCATAGGACTATGTTCATTCTGAAGAGAGGGAATCTTCAATTCCAACGCACCATACCTAGCCGCAGCCGAGAGAAGCACACTTCTTAGCTCGAACAGATGAAGAGGGTCCCACGAGTAATTTTCTTCGCAATTAAGGCCTTCGCGTTCAAAATAGCGAAGTTCATGGCTTTGGTACACGACGATTTGGCATTGTTGCCCATACCAAATAAAATCATTGCTTTGGAGTATTTGTCTGCCGATTCTTTTCCAAGACCTTTTACCTTTAGAATTACAAAACGTTTAAGAAGCTCCACTGCCTGGCACTCTGCAAAAGCATGAATAGTGGAATTATATATTCTGACACAGTCCTTACAGGGCTTCCAAAACTTGATGCAATCTGCAGATATTTGTAACTGCGAAGTAAATTTTTCCCCATCATATATTTAGAGAGCGAACCAGTGATTCTTTTTCTCCATTTTTCCGGGAGGTCGAGCAATTTTAAATATTTATTTGATATATTTGCCACTTCTTCATTATAAGAAAATTCTGACAACTTAAGATGCCAAGGTTTGGAACACCATGGAACTTTGCAGATCTTGACTAAGGGAATTTAAATCTTCCATCTCGAATGGTTTGAGTGCTTAAATCATGGAGAGTTAAAATTCCATGAGTTAATGCGGATTTTCCAATTCTGCAGGGCCACCTCAAGTTTCGAAAGAAAATGTCTTTTCATAATTATTTCTTATAATATCAACAGGAGAGTCATTCTCAAAAGTAGGTTTATTTTTCCAAATAATCCGTTGCACTACCCCCCAGACCCGGGATTTTCGACTTTTATTGAAATTACACTCTTTTGTCTCTCCTGAAAAACAGATCGTTTTAAATACTTTATCTTATGATGATAAATCATTCTTAGTTTAATCCAATTTACAAATAATACTTATATTTTTTGTATGTTCTCAATTGTTAGATCCAACACCTATTCGTCGAAAGTAAATGTTTAATCAGAATTCATATTCTTCATTCAAGATAGTAACTTAAATTAAACGATTCTGATTATTTAATGCTTCTAAAGACCAAATCTAACAATATAGCCACATATTACCTTAGTTTGCTGCCGATAAACATATTTTATTTGTCTTGATACTTTGTATTCCATGCGAGTCAAATCTATTGAATAGTTATGCAAATTCATAAAAACATAAGTTTTTCAAGTAGTAGCTCAATTCAATTACCCTTAGAGTCTGAGTGATATTCCATTTATCCTTAGGCATGATGACGAAAGATAAACAAGCATTATAAATGTGATAGGAAAATTGCCCGTAATATATATACATATATATATATATATATATATATAATATAATAGAAATATAATTGTAGTCTCCCAAAAAAATTGATCTTTTGATATGAGAATATACAATTGGTAATTGGTAATCACTGTTACCTGGATAGAAAGAAAGAAAAAAAAGAGAAGCGAGAGAAGTGAGGCAAAGTATTCTCTCTCTTCTCTTTTTTCTCTTTTTATCTATTCTCATATCAAAAGATCAATTTTTTAGGGAGAGTACGTGCAAAAATGTATTTGCTTATTTCTTTTTAAAGTTATAGCGATTATTAGAACACCAAACATATCAAATGAAAGCTTATTGACCCAGCTTTAATATTTGGTATACTAAATCATGTCAATTTAATAGTGGAGAGTTATATGGACATTAAAAAACATATCTCACGTACAAATGACGCATATAATGGATTATAAATGCGTCAGAGACAAAGTAAAATTTTGAGAGGATACCTTGACGCAAATCTAAAAAACAATTTTTTTATTTTTTTTCATAATCGATTCTATAGGTCAATAAAGGCTCTGAATCATATGATGTAAACTCAGATTGTATGAATTCTGAATTGATAGAATGCAACCAAGGTCATTTTTGGATTTATCATCCAAAGGATTACTAAATTTAAAAGTACTATTTACTCTGAAGCGAACAAGTCATCTTCTACAGGCGAGTGAAGTTAACTGATACAAAAAAGCTATGAAATATGCTAACATTACACACTTTACAGAAAACTATACTAAAACCTTGTTTTAGTAAAAAAAAACATCAACAGTACGTCTGGTAGTAAATTATATTTCCTTTAAATAATAAATTTATTGAAGTCTGTAACGCCACCATTTTCAAGAAATTTGCGGAAAACTTTATTTTACTAAATTTTTAAAGCTTTGACTCGTTGCGCGACCCCGTAATGTTGACCGATTTTGTTCAAATTTGTAGTTGTCTTCTTTATCACCAAGAAACAGAAAATCCACAATGTTGCTAACATTTCAAACATTTGAAAAAATAAGAACAACCCTATATATTATATATATATATAGTATACAACGTAAACTATATATATATGTATAACTTATATATATATATATATATATATATCTTTTGTTACAGCACAACCTCCTATATGCATTTCGCATGGTGACAACACTCCTCTAAATGGATCATTGAATGATGAAACTTTAAGTTTGTAAATTAAAATACTAAGCTATAATACTCCCTCTTTTTGTGGCACGTCTTTGGTTTATACAACGGTAAATAACCTCTAATTTAAAATCAAATAGCGGGCGTATATGCAGTATAATATGAACGAGTTCAGCTCTTCTTTCTAAGGGCACAGTAATTAAGCTTGTAAGATATTATTGAAATATATAAGTTTAAAGAAAACTAACTCAGATCATAAAACTCATATATATAAGCTAAAATAAATGAATTCCCAATGAAAAAGAAAGTATAATAGACCCATTGTTTTTTTGAGTGATATCAAAATACAAGATTTTTCTCGAATTTCTCTTTTTACCATTTCCTTTTGGCCATTTTAGCATAATAACTTTTTGAAGTACAATTTATCCTATCACTATTAATTAAGTATCGTTTGTCGAATATTTATTTTCACGTGACCATTTTTTCCTCCTCTTGTTTATACTAATATCCATCTTAACAGGTGCCTCTATTTCATACAAGGTAATGCAATATCAGGTAAATAATAAGAAGAAGTTCGTAGTGACAGATTGTTTCATAAAAAGTAATGTGTTCATGATTGGCAAATGAGTAAGCGATATATTTTTTATGAACAAGCTTGCTATTTTAGATATAGGCTTCATCACATCATCACAACTTTATGTTCTCTTCCACGTTTAACATACCGTTAATTTAACGAGATCTATGCACATTTTGTCAACTCATTGGACTTTGTTTTTAGCCAATATAATTCTTACTTATTCGATATCTCACTCCCTAAACTGCATTTCCTTCTTCGATCAACTACACTGGTATTTTAACTTGCCTGTCTAAGAACGATATAATAATTTGGGTATATATATTTTTTGCCTGTCCCGTTTTCAGGTCAATCGCTCCGATTTTTTGCTCCAATCACTTTTCTGCTGCGTAGTGATGAAAAATGAGATTGAGAAAGTTTCAGCCTTCAAAGGCTTCAAAACGTCAATATCATTGCGATCATTATGAAAATGCACAAAACATGCATTATGATAAAGCAATTATTTTGCGATGAAATAACAAAATTGTTAAGATAATTTTTAGGGCAAATATTAGCAAAAAACTAAAAATGCATATTTTGAGCCAAAAGAGGCCTACTTAACGGGCCAATACCATAGAAATATTTATTTGCTTTATTGCTCCAAAAAATTTCTTGAAAGATGAGACTTCAAGCTATCCTGATAAAAAAATTAACTCGATATCACTAAAACTCAGACAGCACAAGCTACTTGAAAATCACAATTTTTCACCCCAAAACGGCCGTTTTGAAACTTTGAGTGGCTTGTGCAGTCACAAAAATGGCCTTTGAAGGCTGAAACTTTCCCAATCTAATTTTTTCATCACTACGCAGCAAAAAGTGCTTGGAGCAAAAAATTGGAGCGATTGACCTGAAAACGGGACAGGCTAATATATATATACATTTCATTTTTTTATATTCTTAAACTTCAGGATTCAAACGTTTCTTTCATATCAGTTTGTTATATATCTGGTTCATATTCAGTAACAGTGTTTATTACTGGTGTTCAAAAACACTTTTTATAATAATGACCCGTTATAGAAACCAGTAATAATTATTGGTCTTGTTACATTTAAATGCCAAACTACCGTTTCAAAATTTCTAAAAAAAGTCAGTTTTTACTTAGTCATAAATGACCTAATCCATAAAAACATTCTTAGAAACGGATTGGACTAATTTTGAACAAGCATATTAAAATATATTTAGTTATTACATCATCGTGAAAAGATGTCACCGACATTTAATCGACCTTTATGCGGACGATATCATCCTAACGGTGGAGGGAAACTCGGCCGCACAAGTCTCAAAACGAGTGGAAATATTAATTGAGTATTTTTCTAAATTTGAGAAAATGTCTGGGCTTTCCTTAAAAAATTATAAAACAGCAATTCTACCTATTGGAGCCTAGAGTCCGCAGGAGGGGAGGAAGGTCGCCTCGTGTGAGATTAAAAAGCAGGTCAACATCTTGGGCATAGATTGGTGTGGAAGCGGAATCTATGAAAACAATTGGACTTTTATCTCATCTCTAGCGGGCCAATCAACATTGAAGTGGAGATCATATAATATACAGAAGAGAATTGACTTATATAACACACAAATTGTACCAAAAATTATGCATAAAGCATCGGCTTGCCCCGAAATTGCAGAGAAGGCTATCAATGAGGAAGGAATATGGCTGAATAACCTGTTTCACCGCAGCTACTTACCTGCAATTAAAAGGTCAAAAAAACTTCTGGGAGGAGGAATCTCTCAACTCTCAGTGATTTTACCAAAAATTTACATAAATATTGTTATTGATATAACGAGGAATGCAGATATTGAATGGAGAAGATAATTACTGGTAATAAGTTACTTATGTGGCTCATGTTCGGAACTGATTTGACAAATAATATTACTTCAAGTATCTCTCCAACCTGGGGAACTGCTCAACGAATCATTTGGAATTATATACCATCGTTTCAAGGCGGTTCCTTCGTGAATATTATTGGAAAAAACAAAATAAGAGATTCTTTTTCCAAAATCTCGGGAATCCGGAGGATTTAGAAGAAAAGGCAATTGAGGAAGGAATTCTGACTCTCCATGATTGGGGTCCTAAGGGGCCTTTCAGTGATGGAAGGTTTAGATTCCCATTACTTAGATCGTCTGTAAAACACTGTCTCCTTACACCTTGGCACCTTAAGTTGTCTAGGGTGTGCCACGGCGAAGAAGTGGACTTGATTGTAAATAAACATCTAAAATTGCTAGACCTTCCACAAAACTGGAAAATAAATATACTGAGCTCCCTCTCCAATATTAACGATGACAAAAAATTCATAGCTCAACTTCAGATCTCGACCGATTCAATTAAATTTTGGGTGCCTTGTAAAGATTGCGGCAAGATATTTAACTCCACCATTCATGCCTTTGTGGAATGCCACACCGTCGCAATGTTAAAGAGGTTTGTTTGCCTAAATGTCAAAGGACTACAAAAGGACAATTCAGTTAAATACAGCTAAGCGATAATTCTATTTGGATTGGGCAAAAATAGGAACACTCCACGTGAGAAGGCAATAAATTTTGCTATTCTTAACACAAAGGCCCTCATCGCTAATAAAATTACAACTGGGGATCCTATTAATGAGTCGGACATTAAACCAGTGCTTTTATCAGCTGCAGCTAGATATGCTGTTCTGGACCTCAAGATACCCTCTCCTGGAACGGATTCCTGGACTCCGGCGTCGAAAGAAGTAAAATTCTTCCCGTCCCTTGCCTCCATCCACGAGAAGACTATATCAACAATTTTAAAGCATTTTAAGAAGTCAAAATGATTGTATTTTATTTATAATAAGTCTTTTTTTAATTGTGTAGGTCATCATGCCATGTTAAGAAGTATAAATGTTTTGATATTATTATCATAATAAGTTTTTTTATAAAATTTGTATTCTTTAGTCTAGTATGTTATCATGTAAAAATTGTATTGTTCAGCTCCTAAGACAAAATTTTCAATTATAATATTTATTTATGTGTATTCTCACGTATTTTTCTTAGGTTTATATGTGTGTGTAATCGAGTATATTTTGCCATTGGGCATATTAGTTACATTTGTAACTAGTCTAAAATATATAAATAAATAAAGAAACAATAAAATTATAAAATTATTTTAAAAATTAAAACAAACAAAAACAAAATGCCCATACAGAATGGATTATATGGGGACGCTGCGTCCAAAGGCCCTAGCTGCGGTCCTGGCTGTGTGAAGGGTAGTGGCCGACCTCAAGGCCTTAGACAAGTTCCACACAGATATTGCGTGACATGCTGTCTCCCTCCCAAGTGGGTACGCCACTGAAGTTGTGGACCTCATGGGCATCCACGGGATGGGGAAGACGAAATCACCAATCGGGTTCCTGGCACCGCTGCCCCCGTCGCTGGAGTAAAAGCATTTCGAAGTCTCCAAGGCCACCGCCTTGGCGGCCACCTCGTTGAGGGAGGGAAGGCCTGCTCTCTCAAGGAGGTCCCCGATGTGGATGTGATCTGCCTCTTACATCCAACGATGCTCCTGGCGGCGTCATTTATGGCGACCTGCACATTTACTTTCCTGTACAGATTTTAAAATTTGAACTGTTGAATAAAAAAAAAGATTGAAAATAAGTGCACAAATACTTAAAATTACAATGTCAATCAGACAAATATCTCTATTATAGAAATAGTTAACGAACACCTTCAATACATAATATGAAAAATATTAACCGTTAATATATAGTTTTGATCATATTTTATATTTCATATTTATTCATTTTTAACCATAATATGGGATTATGTAATAATAATTGTGCATATATTAAAAAGTTACTGTTGTTATGAGAAACCGGTACACATATCAATTTAGGTTTATGGAGTAAAGGCAGGAAGAAACGTTACAAATCTCAAGTAATGCCAAAGTATATATTTTGAAAATAACATCACTGTATTGGTGTTTAAATTGTTATTACTTGCCTTAGAGTCCAAACTATACTAAACCAACATTTTCCCTTATAAATTATAGCTTTTATTTATGTATACACAATTTTATTTATAACTATATTGAATTTTTTCATTCACAAGGATTCAGATTTGAAGCTCATGGCAGGGTAAAATATTTTACATCATATTTTGATAAATTATACAATGAAAAATTAGACGTTAGTTTATATAGATTGGTACACATTTTTAAGATATTTTATTATGCATAGTTTTTTGACATATTATTGCATTGAAACAACTATTAAAATAGTCTCAACCAAGGATTTATTTTACATTAAACCTCTTTATTGACTATTCTTCGTATCCTTACACAATAGTACGAATAATATTTTAAGGTATATACATTTCTTACATACATTTCTTATTTGCAGTAATAAAAAAAATATTATACAAAACTTTCAATTTTGAGTTAAATTAAGAAAAAAATATATATATTTTTTGTTTGTTTGATGGTATGATCCAAGAGTACGAATTAAAGTCGAGTCCAAGGTGGAGTCGAATTAAAATCCATTTCCTAGAACACACAACCATTTTAACCATGTTGCTTACTCATTCTACTCGGGAAGCCAAACAGGTAACCGATGAATATATATTATATTAGATATTCAAATGGGCGTTGGATAAATAAATAACAACATATTCACTGTCGACCATTTTTATGGTGGTATGAAAACTCTGTAATAGAGGAGTCAAAGATATACATATTATCCCGCAAAGTCCACTGTGCAGAGCTTGTGGTGAAGCGGATGAAGATCCAATCCATTTGGCTCGTGACTGCCCATGTTTTGAGTTGGAAAGAAGAATTTTCTCAAGAGGAACGAGGATTTTTGGGACCAACCAATCTCCAATCAGTATAATTTCATTGTTGGTACAAGAATTGGAGATTGGCTCACTACCACGCCATCTTTGAATAATGGTCAGGACGGATCGACATAGAAAACCGGATTGGTCACTATTGCGAGGGCACCATAAGTTTAATTTCATTTTACATGTGCCCGATCTGTTATTTATTGATTGTAAATACGGAGTAGCAATAAAAAAAATACATTTTATCCGTGTCCATAATTAAAATAAAAATAAATATAATGATAATCCTACTAAGAGTTATTCCAACTGTTAAATATGATTTACATGTTTAGTTTAAAAGTTGGTACTTGATAAAGTACAATAAGTAAATATTCATATATATTTAAACTTAACTAAAGAACAGGGTCATGTAATGCAGTATTTGAGTTCAAGTAATTACATAAATAATAGAAGGGAGTGCGATAGTCATGGGCGTTAAGGCGTGTACAACTTTCAATGTTGGGGGCGCAGGTTCGAATCTATTTTTGGTCTACTTCATTGATAAGATCCTAGGTTCGATAGACTATTTTAATACTATAATGCTTATTTATTCCCAGTCGGATACAATTCTGTCGAACCATATAGGCAAAAAAAAAAAATAATAGTCTCGTATAAATTTAAAAAAAATCATTTGAATAATTAAAAAATGTCTTAATTCTCATTTTATGATAAAGTGAGTATTGGGATTTTTTCTGAATTATATTTAGTCTGTGCTGTAAATAACCTCCCAAATTATATGGTTGTTTTGTCTTTTATAGTTTTCATGTTAATTGCCGATTTATAGTGTTGGTGATCAATATTTTATAGTGTTTATTATAAGACCCTGTCTTTTTTATTTTAATTATTGCCCTATGACATTTGTTTAGAGATTTAATTTTGAGCTGAATTTTTTATTGATTTAAAGTTTCTTAAACTAAAAAAATATTATTTTGTCAAAGAATTATTTCCAACTAAATATTATTAAATAAAGGTTAGAAGACAATTTTAAGTATCTCACTTATTTTATATATATATATATATATATAGAGAGAGAGAGAGTACAGATACACAAACCTCATTTTTGAAGCGTGACCGCTGGCCTTTCCACAAACATCATTATTTCATAAAAATGATTCCAATATGTGACCATTTACATACATATATTCAGCCCAATCGCCGGTATGGGTGGGTAACTTGGGGCCTAGGCCTACCTTGTAAAAAAATTGTAGCCTCATCTCATTTCCTTTCCTTATGTAAATATAATATATTAAATATAATGACAAACGCAAATTATATTATTGCATCTTTTCATATCTAGGGTAAGACTTTATTGCAATTTCTTAGATAAATTTAATTTAAACCACATTCTTCAATAAGTATTAAGATATTTATAATAAGGTATTTTCGGGGACTAGAGATTCCTTCATTTGTACACAAATATATTGTATTTTGTTGTAATGAAATTGACTTTCTTTAGATTACACTGTAAAATGTTTTGCGCCTAGATCCAAGCCGATTGTTAGTAAGTCCATGAGAGTACTCCAGAGTTTTCTTTCCTCTACAGGTTACCTTCTTTAATCTGCGTCATCGTTGGAATGGTCACCGGTCATATCGGCCTCAACAGGTATCTTTACAAGATGGGAAAGGCCATAACTCCAATCTGCTGACTCTGCAAGGAGGAAGAAGAAACTCCGTATCATCTCATTTTGGCTGTCCGCCATTAAGGCAAAAAATGATGGCATTTGAGGGAGAGATCGGGGAGCAACGTTTATCCCTAGAGAATTTAATTTTTAAATCATTTAAATACTTAAAAATATATGATCTAATATTTAATAATAAAGACAGCTCCTAGAGAGTATCACTACCGAGTTATACCGGATTAAGTTCCGTTGAGGTGGGTCCAATCTAGGAGCTAAACAAACAAACAAAGGTTCACTTCTTTGGCCAAATTGAAACATTTTTATAATTCTGTATTTGTTTTAATCGTCTAAATTTAAAATATATTTAATGTCTGCTTTCGAGAATTTTATATTAAAAAACTCTCCAACTATTAAAGATCAAATATTTTTACATTCCTTGATTGTCCAACCAAATTAGATAATATATTGACACCGCATGTATCCATGCGTATTTGACCTTCTGATGAGTATTCACCGTTATTTATTTGTGCAGGGACAGTTATTTTTCTCCTTCATTGACTGCATAAATATATATTTAAGGAGAAAGAGAGAGAGAGTGAGGTAAGGAAAAAAATGACTCAGAATCTCCTGTCTAGAACCTTCCCTCTTCTTAAATATGAGCGTCTTCTTCCTTTTATGTATGGGAAATCCCAAATTGACCTTAGAGCAGGTGCTAGGGTCACTCTTAAGGTACTTGCTGCACCCAGGCGTGACGTCAGAGATGAAGAAAATATTTTTTTAAATAGAAGAAGGAAGTATAAGATAAACCGGATTTTACAAAGCAGACAAAAAAACTATTAAAGAATAGGTTTTGCGTGGGTTATTTTCTGCGTTTCTTATTCTTATTACTTCCCCATTACTTTTTTGTTGCTAGTGTCTATGCTCATAATTCTTTTGCGGTGTTCCTTTGTTTTCTTATGGTAAGTAAAAGAGGAATAATTCCATAAGAAAGATATGTAAAATAGGAATAAATGCCCCCCAAAAAAAACGAATCTTGAAGAAATGGCCAAAAATAGATAAGGTAAATGATGACGCATGGCCAAAATGGCCAAAATAATTTTTTGTAACGTCTTATAACAACCACAACCAAGGAATTCGTTTATCTACATATAATTGCTAAAATATATGTATGTTTGGCATTACTTGCCTACTTTATATATTAATTAGTATTTGTACAATATATAATATATTCCAAACAAATACTTATCTAACCATACATTGGACCATTTTTCCATCATTTTCCTTCGTATCTTGGGTCATTTTTCCAAGGATCATCATTTTCCTTTCTTATCTCTGATAATTTTTTCTCAGTCCATTTTCTCTTGGGCAAATTCCTCCTAACCCGGTTTTTCCCGGTTCATTTCTTCGGAACACTCGTGAGGATATATATTGGACTCATTCTAGGAAGAAAAAAAACCTATATGGGCCAGCTTGAATGAAATACCTAAACAATTTTAAAAATAAATATTTGTTTATAACTGTGATAGTTTAAGTAAAACACTCATTAATAGCGATTCAATATTCAAACATTATTTTCTTCTATAATAAGGATATCAACTATAACGTTTATCTATATTATTATTCGTTCTTTTCTTTTTAATTTTTTTTGTACCTCAGAGCAGCATGACTCTTTTCTATCTGGTACGTCTCCATAAAAACACATAAAAAGGGACAAAGGATCGATCTCTTGGGAGGAAATAGCTCATCGCAAGATACAAGTTTACTAATCGATTAAAAATTACAAAAGAATGAGGCATTTAAGATTTTATCTAAATTTGTTATAAAATGTATTTATTTAGGCCCTTTTAATTACAAAATCAACTATCTTTAAAATAGAATTTTCATGTCCTTTACAAATTCCAAAGTACACAAACAGTCATACCTGAAATTTTTGTAACAAATTTAGATAAAATCTTACATCCTCACATCCTCTGTTTTTATTATTTATGAATTCTATCACACACACCAACCAGAGTATCGGGCGGCAGCCCATCCAAAATACTTTTGTATCTAGTTGTATCATGATTTTAAAGTTTTATGCATTTTACTATTTTTTGTTTGTATTTAATACTTTTGAAATAGTTAATTATTTTATACTAATTTTAAAGCTATAATTAGGAATGAAATTTGGAGCTTACCCTTGTGCATACAGATTATATGCCATGTTTTGCCGGAAAAGAGAAAGGGGTAAGAGAGGGATAGAAGGAAGAGAGAGGGATAGAAGAAAAACTTTTCTTTTCCCCTCCCTTCCTCCTCTTTCTCTCTCTCCCTCTCTTTACCCCTCCTCTTTTTCACGGCCAAAAACAGTCTAGAATTTGTAGGCACCAAGGGTAAGCTCCAAATTTCCAATCCTAACTATAATATGTATTATATGAAGTCAGATGCAATTCTTTCGAATCAAATAGGCAAAAAAAGAATGTGATAGCCATGTGCATTAAGGCGTATTCAACTCCAATGTGGGGGCACAGGTTCGAATCCCAAGAGGGGATGGTCAACTTTGGTCTGCTTCATTGATAAGAGTATCCTAGGTTCGATAGACTAATTTTAATACTATAATGTTTATTTATTTCCTGTTGGATGCAATTCTCTCAACCATATAGGCACAAAAAATCATTATGAAACCAACATCACTTGCAGCTGCATCATCAACTTACGATATAAGAATATCATCCTTAACGGCGCTCAGTTTTTTCTTTAGGACCTACATTAAAGTAATTTACGAAGCCTTTAAATATACTAATCCATTATAACCTATAGCTCTAATTAAGATAAATCCTAATACTCATGGAAATTTAATATGTATTTTGTTTTGTTATCTTTGACGATAAATATATGAACCTTACTCTAACGAAATAAAAGTTGCCGACTTTAAGAAAATTAGTTTTCCAATCGATAGATTTCACTAATGACAGGTCAGCACTTTGTATTTAACATAGGAGACAGCTTTGCATATGAGTACAAAACCCACAATACCTTTTGAACTTATGACCATTTCAACAACTGTCATAAATTCCTTTAAGGGCCACATTTGTTTCTTAACACCTGATCTTTATTTATGGATATTAGGCAGGGATCCCCTTACGTCCATTATGTGCGTGTGTGTGTAATGCTCCATTCAGACTCATTCACTCAAATACTTCCTTGTTCATCAAGCTTGATTGAACTCTAATGAACACTTTGATTTTGAGAGAGACAGAGACGTACGAAGAAATGCAAAAAAATATATATATTTAATTTGAGTATGAGTGAGAGTACATAGACGTGTTCAAATTTAAAACTTTCCTTTAAAAACATTCAAATAGATGCTTTTCTAATTCTCCACGCCTTAAATAATCGACAGGAAAGATATTTTAAATTTGGGCCGTCGGAATGCCTGCCGCATGGGCCCTTTAGGGCGGCGCCAATGAAAGTTAAGTTTTATGATGATATAGTAGTCCAAATTAGATTTAAAGAAAAATTATTATTCAAAAGGGCATGACAAACAAAACATATTTTTTTACAAAAAGCAATTTGTTTTTTATATTTCACTTTTATTTGTAACCGACTACATACATAAAACGCATGTTTTAGGAGAGCTATGCAAGTACGTCGTATTACATATATTTCAACATTGGAAAGGAAGGAAAATTAGTTTTAAAACTAAAACTTTACCTTTTTTCCTCAAATAATTATTAATTTTATAAAATACGCTACAATATATATGATACCAACCGATATGCACAATCTAAATTACTTACTTATACATATAAACAAAGGAAAATCAAATAAACTGATTCAATAGAAGGGATGCATATTTTGTGGTATGTTTATATGTAACGTGTCCTGCAGTAAATATTTTCTGGTTTCTTTCATTGACATTTAATTGGATTTTTTTATGAAATAGAATAAGACTAATTGATCGGCAATTTTATTTTCAATATATACAAAGATCAAAATACATATACACATACAAATGCAATGTAAAATAATTTCAATGAAGACTAATATATTTATTAGATGGTCTGATTTTTTATACATACATATATACCTTGGTCATTGATTCGTTCTAGATTTCTTAAGATTGTTGAATTTTCGCCTGTTGTATTTGACAATTTGTAATAAATGATGTCTCGGCTCTTCATCCGTTGTTATCTTTTTAACGAAGTCACTTTTCATTTTTACTCCTCTTTCATCATTTGTCACTTTTACTGATTTTAACTTTCAATACTTTTAGGTAAGAGGAGTAATGTTCCCAAGTCTCGGCAGGAATTGCTAGCCGATCACAATTTACTCACAGAGCATCAAATAAAAAGTGCGTTTCAGGTCCGATAAGGTCAAAAAGGTTGTTGTCTAAGTAATCACTGATTTTCGTATTCTGTACCGCTCAGGCTTCTCTGTTTTTGATAGCTTTACTGCGACCTTTTCTTTAGCGGTCTTGGTTATACTTTAGTGTGAGCTAAACAATAAAATTACTACTGTTTCTGGGTGAGTACCAACGGTTGTTATTTAGCTTATTGAGAACAGAAGTTGCTACTTTACTGTCTTGACGAAAATATTGAAGCATGTTTTTTGAAAAGATGAAGATCCTTTATCGGAGCATCAGCTGTTGACATAGAGGTTATCCAGTATCTAGTGTAGAACAAGGCCAAAACTTTGTTTAATCACTTTAGCTTGGAAGTATTGTAGTTGGAATACTGCATTTTTTCAGAGAAATCTACATCTTCATAGAGTAAATATTCCTCGCCATCCATTGTGCTTGTTGAAAAGCGCCTTATTTGGTCCAATGGATGTCTCGAGGAGATTTTGTCTCAAACAATATAGACACAAGTCGACCACTTCTCCATAATCAGCTCTAGGACTGGTCTTGTCAAGGATTTTTTCAATTGTAGTGTATTTGCCTTTATTTCCTCCATTCTTGCTCCACTTCGTCTAAAGTATTAGGATTGCTTTTATCCAAAAGTATTCAATTATCCTTCACGTAGCTAAAAATATTGTTGTTTGACTTTAATCTTGACAAAAAAGTGTATCACGTATTCCTCCAATTATAATTTGGAAATGTGATGGCGAATAGCAAAATAAAACATCTTTTTCTCAAGTTTTTTTTCAATTAATTTTGCCGAAACCCTGCCTTTGTTTTCCGGTGTTATATATGTCAAAAAGTAAGTAATTAAAACTGCACATATCGGTTGGTATCATCTATACTATATATTGAGCGTATTTTTATACAATTTATAATTATTTAGGAAAAACGGGTTTAAAATTTTATATTTAAAAATAATATTCCTTCCTTTC
>CP045899.1:22880332-22894542 GCA_013387185.1 Caligus rogercresseyi | reverse complement strand
TTTTGGCATGTTGAAGTTAATTTATTTTAGTTTTAATAAACTGAATTTTTGGAATACTATGGTTGAAAATGCTGAAGAATAAAGTATTCATCATTTAATTCATTGTTCAAATGATTTAATATATTTTTGGGAATTGTTATTGAATAAATCCCAAATATTATTTTAGTTAATATTTACGCATCAGTTTAACTTCACAAGACTTTAATATCAAAGGTGATTGCGAAGTTAAATGAAAAATATTAAAAAAAATTACATTTGACTTTTTTAATGGAATGTGCATATCAAATTGACATAAACCATATAATATAAAAATATGAAAATTAATTAATTGTATGAAAACACAAAAAAATCTGATTACTGTTATTTTTTTAAACAAAATTCATGATGCTTTAAAAAATGTATAGGTTAACTAATATTTTTTGAATGGATTTTGCATGATGGTATAATTATTTAACCTTAGAAATGTAAGAACAGGGTCATAAATTTGTTGCGTAAATGTTTAAAAAGTCAAGAGACATGTGAGCTTATTTTAGTGTGTAAATATTGGGATTTATACAATCATAAAAAATTATTTAAATCATATAATTATGAAATCGCCAAGCCATTACGAAAATCATTGACTTAACAATTTAAATTCCCAAACTAATTTCGTATGTTTATTTGGTGTGTTAAATATATATATTCAAAATATTTCATTTGAGGAAAAAAATGGTTGATTTCTTAGGTTAAAAGTGACTTTTGATCGTTGATATGGAAAAAACGAATTCCAAAGCCCAGCTAATTAGAATTCCTTTTCTTCATATTAAATTTAATAAGGTAAAAGAAGTTATTTGTTTTCTGCTTATGTAGCCCATTTAATATTATATTTTTTTAATTGACACTTAGGGCCCACTCCAAATCCTTTCAGAAAAAAGTACTTTTTTCTATACTTTTCCACCTCGGAAGCCACCTTCTAATTCATTTCATTTATTATATTATCATGCAGAAATATATGTAAAGAGAATTTTTTTACAGAACACAGTAATAGTTTTAGTAAATTGTTGATATCTTCAATTGACGATAAAAAAATTGATTTAACGTTTTTCGTATATTTTTGTGATTGAAAAAGTGAGCTGTTTGAGTGTTTACATCATAACTTATGAAGATTTTTATAATGGGACATTTCTTTAAAAATCATATAAACATCATATATACCATAATCAACAAAAATAGCACGAGGGGTAGTGGTAGAGATTAAATTTATTTTATAGATTTGAAAAGAACTAGCTGTAAAAAAAAGTTTAATACAGTAAAACGTTCTTGTCACTTTCACCAAAGGTGATTGTAAAATGTTATATCATTACATTTATAGTACAATATTGAACATCAAATTTCGTTTTCGGTTAAATTCTTACATTATATATATATCAAACGAATAAAAGAAAGTATGGAACAAGCAAATAATAGCTTATTATGTCACCGTTTAATAAGTCACATAATAAATATTTTAATAATTTTGAAACCTTGTTCGTCAATTTAAAAAAAAAGAAAATACGTAAATATAGAGAGCGCACTAGCTCAGTGAAGCGAGTTCAATCCTTTTATATATTTCAAACCAACAGAAAGAGAAAAATAAAAATGGATATACAGTCGGCCCTCGCTACTTCGCCCCTCAACATCTCACAGTTCTTTTACTACGCGACGACGGCTTGGTTACCGTTTTGTGGTGTACTAAAATTAAGAAATATACAGTGGTTTGTAAGATATTTGAGGTTGAAAACTGGTAATCTTCGAAAAAGCAAGATGGCGACCAAAAAAAAGGTCCGGCCGCGTACATGTATTCAGACGCACGTACGACAACAAGGCAAAATGGCGGTAGGTTAAACGCCGGGTGATGTCAAATCTCTCTAAATTTCAATATATATATATCAACATCGCGACCCTCATATATATATCGCAGTGGTCGTGTAGTGGATCCGGGTCGTCGCAACTTTGCGAGAGACGACAGTATATACTTATACATACTTATAATAATAATAATAATAATTATTATTATTATAAATAATAAAATAAATATAAATATATATACATATATTACTTTAGTTTTATACAATCTTCTTCGGTTACACAAAGAGTAAAATTGCCTAAAGAAATAGTTATACAATAGTACAATGATTAAGAAATCATTGATTAGCGAATTAGTATGGTTGTATTTGACGCGTGAAGTATCTTCAACAAATAATTAAAATCTGAGAGATAGATCGAATTAGCTTCTTTATATATTACGAACTTTTTAAAATTTCTAAATTTCAAAATACTGTCAAATCAGTGCATTCCTTTTTTTAATATTATACAAATATAAAAAAAGCAACTATTTCCTTCTTTTTTGCCTATTTGGCTCGATGGATAGGTCCCTAGACCCCTGAACCTAGAATCTTTTAATGAAATTATCAACAAAAAAAACTAATTTGCCTCTCAGTGTAGTCGAACCTTCACCTTCAACATTGAGAGTCGAGCACAATTCTACTTAGCTATCACTCTACTTTTTCTAAATAATGAATTTGTTTCAACTAATTCAGTAATGATTAAATTATAAATTTCTAATTTTTTAGGTTGAACTTGAGATAAATAGCAAACACTGATCGTCGATCCCCTTCGACATACAGACAAACATAATAAATATATGATTATTCCTTGTTAAACATTGACTTTCAAAAGGGGTTAACTAGAACATCTATGTATAATAATAAAAAGTACAACTAGATATATGCATGAACAACTTGTCCTTCAAACTAAGATCAAATTTCCTAGGGACTCATTTCTCAAAATTTAATTCTTGATTTATTACCATATATAAGTTATAGATGTATGATTTTGCCTCACGACTATGCGTGATGCCATACATATATATATATATATATATATATATATATATATATGGAAACGACTGGGACACTTTTTTCGCCGGGACCCGGGCGGGGCTTCATTTTTTCTTGCCGGGATTGGACAAAACGAGGGTTTGAACTTTAATATATTTTCGTTCCTTCGTCATTCTGAAAGTGATGGCGGTTTTTTTTGGCAAATAATTTGTCCTCTTTAAAAAAATCCTAAGAAAAGCGATGACGTTATTTGTTCGAAACTAAATTTTAAATACTTTTTAAATTTTAAAAACTATGTTCTAAAAAAAAACGTCGTCACTTTCAGAATGACGGACTAACAAAAATATAAAGTCCCAGCCGGTGTTTTTAGATACCGGGTCGGGACGTTCAAAAAACAGCCGGGACGGGTGTTTGGTCGTTTCCTTATATATATATATATATATATATATATTATTTTGCACTATAAACATTAAAAGGCCTTACGTATATATATGTTTGAAACGGTCTTTTCAGAAATGCCTTATTACATCATAATATGTCCTTTTAATCACTTGTTGTCCTGGATTTATATCACTCCATAATATAAAAGGATTGTTTATGAGAAGGGCATTTGCCTGGGGACTGAGGGAGGGAAATACCACAAACATTGTTTCTTGTAAAGAATATGAAAAAAATAATATCAAATACATGTAATTGAGTTGATCTGCGTACCATGATATCTAATTGAGGCAAGATATGTTTTGTGTTTGTTTGCAGAAAAACCAACCTCTTTATGGCATGGGTGCGCCAAGCTTTCCCACTGAACAAAGATGGTTGTTGTTATTATTGTTGTTGTTTTGTTTTTGAGATTCTTCTTCACAAATGTGCCTTCACAACAGTTGCCAAGCTGATGATTTTTTGGATTCAGTGGAAATCTCATCGTTGAACGAGTGAAATTTATGGAGAGATTAAAGATGCTAAAAATGCAAAGTCACTTTTTATTAAATTTTGAGCTTTTATGTAATGAAAATCTACAAAATAAATGAACTTCTACCAACGTACAGTTTTCTTCTTCATTTAGTTCCATATCAATAGCAATATGACTTATTTGAATGAAACTATATATATTATATATATATATATATATATATATATATATATATATATATATATATATATGAAAGTGTAATATCGTTAATGTGGATGTGATAAGATTTATTCTCACATATTTAATTGAACGTCCATTTTTGACATATTTTAAAATATGTTTTAACTGTTGAAAAAAAACTCATCTATTTAAGACTGACATAGTTCGACAAAATATTAACAAGCGATTGTATTTCGAAAAAACTTCCAGGGCCAAGAGAACTAGAATGAAAAGCTTTGTTAGGGGATTTTTTTTTCTGTTTACGATTAAGACTCTGTTTAATTGTGGATATTTTTTCCTCCCATTAAATAGAACAGCAGGAAATCATCTTCCATCCTTAGCATGCAACTTGAGGATGTCCATTTCACCAAATACAAAAGTGGAAGCGAAGAAAGTGTTTGATATGCATATAACAGAGCTAGGCCTCCAAGTGTCTTGGAAAAAACGAATGTTGAGTTCTATCTCCAAAACTATGGACAAAAAAAAATTTACCTCTCAGTGTCTGTTTTTAATAGGCCATGTAAAGACTGGGGACAATTGTTGAATTCTGTTGTTCAGGCATTTGCCAACTGTCCTGCGCTCCTCTTCATAAGGGAGTTTGTGAGGGTCAACGTCGAAAGAGTGTAAAAAAGAATTCTCACGGCCATAATTCTATTCGGACTAAATTCGAATCCTCTTAAGGCACCAGTGAAAACACGAGCTATGAAGTTAATTTCATCGAGTATTCGCAGCTATCTGGCGGAGGAAATAACTTAGGCCAAAATAATTAATATTGAAGACATTCGGTCCAGTATGACTTCGACAGCAGTGCGATACCTGTCCTCTACAGTGAAGATCCCTACTATCAATACCATTCCGTGGAAATATGTGGGGGATTTGATACAATTTATCCCTCATCCTCGGCTGGACATCTCCAATTTCTACAACGGATTATGAGACAGCACAGGGAATTTATCAAGACACTAACAAAATATCCGCATTTATTCTTTGTAATTTTATTTATTATGTGTGTCATTATTTATTAGGTCTGTATTTAATTCTTAGTTCCTTTAAAGTTATTTTGATAATTCATTTTATAAGACATCGCTGCCTGATTTTGGATTTAATTTTAAACTATAACATTTATTTATATGTATTTTTAAATGTAATATTTCTATTTCACTTAGTCTTTTAAAAACTGATATCTCTATTCTATATATTTTTTAAATTAAACAAAGAAAAGTGTTCTTTTGGCTATTAAATTAAAGTTTGCTGATGATTTTATTTAATATTCGAGAATTGAAGTTAATATCCTAATATTTTACTACATCCTGTGGCCACTCCATCATGAGGCGACTGGCAATACCTCATTCTACTCTAAAAACTTATCCGCTACATTGATAAAAATGTTTGTGGGATCCCACACTCATTGATTTCAGAGATATAAAAACAAAAAGGTTTAGTGGTTGATGAAAGGTAATCACATCACCAATAGAATCATAAATATAACTAGAGGCATGTATACACTCAGAGTGTGCAAACCTCCGCCGATCCCACCAAATGAATCACATGGTCTTTTGTCATTTCCAACCCTCTACGCACTGCCCTTTTAACTCTACATACTGCTCCTTTAACTCTACACACTTGAATTATAGGGGGCGTTCCAGTTCATCAAAGAGGAGAGCACAGCACAGCAACATCTATTGGCAGAGTAGGCTAACTTGAAATATTTATTAGTATTTAGCTCATTTTGCATATTAAAGAAGCACTCAGAGATGAGAAAATTTAATCACTTGTTCCTTTTGCATTTCCAACAACTTCACAAAGTTTCATCCGAATCCGTTCCGCACTTTTTGTGTTATCCTGCTGACAAACAAACCAACCAACAAACCAACGCCAGTGAAAACAATACCTCCTTCGGCGGAGGTAATAATAATTTGTCATTTAACGTATGAATTCTCTTTTGCTAAAAATAGAGGCAAAATCTTAAAAACAATAGGGAGCGCTTTAGCCGTGAGCGTTAAGGTGTGTTCAACTTTCAATGTTGGGGATGCAGGTTTGAATTCCGAGAGGGGATGGTCATTTTTGATCTACCTCATTGATAAGATCCTAGGTTCGATAGACTAATTTGAATGCTATAATACTTATTTATATCCTGTCGGATGTAATTTTATCGAACCATATATGCAAAAAAAAAAAAAAATAATAGCAAACTCGTTTCAATTACCGTCTTTTTACATTAAATCAATTTCTCTTTGATTTATAAAATATCTTATAATTTGTTATTAAATCAAAGTACCTACATATGTATGATATGAAATCTGTTTGTTATGAGCTTTCGTCAACCCCATATTATAAATCAGCAGTCATGCGTCCAGACTCTCCAGCTTCAAGGCTTTACTACACAATATTTTACAATTTCATTATATAAAACATAATATCTGTTGTTTCATATTAATTAATTCACCTTTAATTCAACTTATAATCATAACTAAAATCTCTTTTTTAAGGTGAATGATATAATACACATGATCATGAGTTTATGAGCCTAAACTAATTTTAAAATTTAGTACCTGTTGCAATCTTAAAATATTTGTTTATTTGACATACTGAATAATAACTGTGTAAAAAATATAGATTTTTATTTATTTATTCGCAGTTCAGAAAATATACCTTTGTATGTAAAAATTGATGCTAATACATTTTAAAAACTATATCATTTTAGCTTCTAATTTTAGCATTCATACTAAACAAAACATATATTTAAAACTGTTAAAGAATAAAATGTCTACATAAAAACTTAAACAGTTAAAGACATTTTCTTAATTTATTTTATAAATCATCTGTAGATTACTTGAAAATAATAAGAGATTTTGGGATAATACTTTATAAGACAAGCAGAGGGAATTAATTATAATTTTTCATATAATCACACTTTCTAAGCAACAACGTTATCTGTTCATTAAAGGAAGCCTGATATTTGTTATTTAATTTATTCGTCATTAATTCAAATTATAATTGGCATAAAAGTTTTTTAGTACGAAATCTTATCTTTCCAACGCCATCTAATGTGGGTCACATTAATGTGGATCGCACTTATACAACGCGAGATACAGATTACTAAAGCAATCTATTCGATAAATTATGGATCTCTTTTTACTACACCAATTATATATATATATATATATATATACATGGGCGGAGTGGCCACCGGAGTACCGAGATATTCTCGGTGGGCCGGTGGCCTCAAGAAACATAAACGGCCGTTGACAACCTCTTAATAGCATATTGGGACCTCTATAAGGCCGGCGAGGGCATAATGTCCCGGTGGATTAATTCTTCCTCTCCGTTCTATATATATATATATATATATATATATATATATATATATATATATATATATATATATTATATATATATATATATATATATATATATTATTTTGCACTATAAATATTTAAGGCCTTACAAATATATCTTTGAAACGGTCTTTTAAGAAATGCCTTATCATAACCTCTTTTCTTAGAGTGTTATATAATATAATTGACCTTGCATTATAAGAATAAACTCATTCCAAAGTGTCTCTTCTTCTTCATTATTTTCTTGAATGAATATGTAAAGCCATTCACCTTTTATTTGCCCAGTAGATATGTCGGTTTTGTTCTTCCATTTGAATTGATGGGCATCTGTCATTCGGGTTCAGCCTTCCTCGTACATATTAGAAAACATAGAATCAATGTCCCTCACACTATTCCAGACACAGCACATGTATTATTATTATTATTCTGTTCACTCACTTTGTTTGTTTAATAAGTCTTTGGAGGGGGGTGTATGTAGGTTGAGTAACCTCCATATAATTAAAGGGAACTGAGCATTGAAGAAGTCATGATCACACAAATCTAAATAAAAAAAATATTCCTAAGAATTGTATGTAGGTAACAAAGTTTGAATTGAATAGAGTTGGTGGGAAGGCTACATTTCTTTTTTATGAAGTTTAAGCTAAAGCATTAAAGTAAAGTAGCGCATGCATAACATAAAATTCTTCCTTTTTTCCAAAAAGGAATTGGCCAAAATTTAAGTTCTTCTTTAGTCCGGTAGGGGCGCTGCTTTGATGCTAAAGCTCTTTGAAATAATAACAAAGTCCTTTTATTATTTTATTTGGAATCTCGCACAATGTTGTATTGATTTGATATATTTCAAATCATCAAACTTAATCCCTTTAAACCGGCTTTAAATGGAGTTTTAACGTAATTTCATGGACTAGCGACATCTAACGTTAAAGAAAATAACCAAAATTTTGCCAATTATTTTTTGTTTAGTTTTCCCTTGCATGCGCTACTTTACTTTAACGCTTTAGTTCAAGCATGAAGTTAAAAGATCTAAGGAAACCCTTTACAAAAAAGATGAAAATATCAAAGGTGCCACTAAAAATAATGATGAAGGATGAAATTTTGACCGATCGAATACACTTCCTTTAAATACTTTGTACATAAATCAACTGCTTGTGGATATTATAATATGGATTACAAACATTATTTCATTAACCAAATGTCATTTATTTATATATATATTTAGAGCTGCTGAAGCCTTAAACGCTTAGAATACAAAAGTACTTATTTAATAATAGCTCTACTCTCATATTAACATTCAAACTAAAGATATGTTAATTAGTTTAAACATTTATTTTCCTTATACATTGACAAAGATATGATCATGGGACTTATATATGTCTCACTTCATGGAGAAATTTATTAAGCCAGGTTTAATAAGGGTGCTTAAACTGTTCAATGCATTTGAATCCTTCACTGACGTATAGGTATACTATAATGTATGTATATTTATTTATCTATGGATAGACTGCATAATACCTGGATCGATAAGGATAATGAATTACACCTTATATCTGCTTCAGTTTTCTGAATACTGGAGATTCTACCAATATTATTAATAGAATATAATTTAGTTCAGCTGTAACATTTTATTTCAATGGGTATAGGTTTCATTCAATATATATATACTTTCTCAAACTTTTATTTTACATAAGGCCTCTTTCGTGCAAAGGTTGTTGTGGCTTTTCTTTCTAACTTAACTAGAATTTAGTTCAGCTGTAACATTTTATTTCACTGGGTATAGGTTTCATTCATTATAATATATACTTTCTTCAAACTTTTATTGACATAAGCCCTCTTTTCATGCAAAGGTTGTTGTGGCTTTTCCTTCTAACTCTCCTTCATTCTTAGTGAGACACCATGTCCGAAGAGCAATAAACACTATGAAGCACTTCATGATCCACCCCCTCCTCGGTCAATTCTTTGTCACGTCAATAATAACATGATTCATATATGAATAGAAATTATGAAAAAAATATGCACAAAAAGGGTATTCAAAGGTTTTTTTCTTTCCATTCAGTTCAGACCTTGGGGTCCTTTGAAAGGATCTCTTGTTCAGAACAAACTTTGATATTCTTTACAACAACCCATACCAGGGTGGTCTTTTGACATATTACTCCTTGTACATGGATATCAATAATAATGTTATAGAGGAGTACATTATTCATCCATAGCGAATTAAATTTTGCAATAGAATAAGTTCATAAAATATTTTATGAGTATTGAATATTAGTAAAATTTTATAGATTGAAAGATCAGACAAAAAAATATGTTTGCCCATGAAAACTGGGCACCATGAAGTATTAAATTAATAGCTGTTCAGCATCTATTTATTAACTAACTTTATTACCTCCGCCGAAGGAGGTATTGTTTTTACTGGCGTTGGCTTGTTGGTTGGTTTATTTGTCAGCAGGATAACTCAAAAAGTACGGAACGGATTCGGAGGAAACTTTGTGGAGTTGTTGGAAATGCCAAAAGGAACAAGTGATTCAATTTTTTCATCTCTGAGTGCTTCTTTAAGATGCAAAATGAGCTAAATACTAATAAATATTTCAAGTTATCCTACTCTGCCAATAGATGTCGCTGTGCTGTGCTCTCAAAGAGGAGAGCACAGCACAGCGACATCTATTGACAAATGGCAAAAAGACCAAGTGATTCATTTGGTGGGGATCGGCGGAGGTTTGCACTCTCTGACCCTCTAGTTTGGTTTGTTATCACTCTAATCACTGTTGAAGTTAGTAGCAACTGATGAAACGAGAAGAGAACGGATGAATTATTATCTCCCTTGAAGAATCAATTTATAGAAATGGAGCCCTATGGAGTAGATTAAGGGAATAATTGGAAAAAAAAGTCAAGTAACGCATGGTAATGAAATAAACATTTTCCCTAAAGAGACAACATAGCCTGACATCACTGGGATTTATTGTAGAATTTTCCATCACCGATTCCCAATATTTTTATTACATATAGATCGTATCTCTCAATTTGATCTCACGTGGAAGACATTTTAACTTTGTACATAAATGACGTTGGCTGAATTTCTCTCCCAGTTCAGTATCTGATATTATGTAGGTGGCGATTATATGTTACATATTATATATTAAATCCTCCATTACGGAAGAGTAACGTGATATCTAACTGGATAACACCTTAACAACTAAGAATAAAGTTTCATTTCTATAAACATTTGCCGTAAGTTCCAAAATGGAACCAATGTGAAAAAATGGATTTCTTAGCCATTCATTTTTCCCTTTGTCGAAGGAATCACATTTTTATTTCTTATATTTGCCCTAATAAATTAGAAATATTTTAATTGTATTTGTTGATTGAACCGTAATTATAGAAAACATCGTTGAAGGGGTCATTTGAGTTTAGAAAAGAGGTTGTTCAACTCAGTTTGTTCTTTTGTTATACTTAGGAATTAGGGGGGGGGGGGGGTTGGATCAGTGTACTTTGGTTTAATGGACATCTACCATGCTAGTTGTCCGTCAAGGTGTAATAATGAGATTTGTTAACTCATTATCTTATTCTTTGTATAAATATGTATAGTCATCCTATTTCTATTCTTCCTGAAATAAAGCTGAAAAGTCAGCATTAACACGCTTTAATATAATGTACCCTCATCCCTTCAAAAGTTCTTCCTTTGTAGTGCAAAGGGTAAATTTGTAGTTTATTAGAACAAGTAGAGCTCATATAGGAGATTTCGAAGCTCTCAATGCTGCAAAGCCTTAAAAAATATGAAAAGTCTTAATATGTTAAACTTTTTTACCACTACTTACATTTTTGAATCCGGATTTTGTTAAATCTGAGAGGATTTATATATCAGTTGTACCTTGTATTTGAAATACTGTCACTGTAAAGAATTCCTGGATATTTTTTTAGAATAAGTGTTTCTCTACATTTTTTTAAATAAAAAGGTTCCATCATATTTTGAAGAAAAAATAGGTTGAATATCTTTTTTAAAACTCTATTTTGTGTCTTTTATCATATTTTTGTTATATTATATTAATACATTGATATAAATAGTATATTTGTTCCTAAATATAATAATAATTTAAGCTTACAATCCCGATTTATGTTATGTTTTTAACGCCGTTATATAAGAATTTCCGAAAACCGAAGTTAATCATGAAACTATTATGTTTAATTAAGAATATAAACATAACACTTGAATAAACAGCTGTACAATGAGCCTTCATTTTATTTTATGACCAACTATGTTATTTTTGTGTATTAATTTTAATAACAGAATCGAAGAAATATATTTCTCAAAATGTGATAGATAATTATTATCTTATCTTCTTAAATAGTACAAAGTTGCCTAACTTTATTTTCCCCATCTGTATTACATCATATTATTACCATTTCAATTAATCTGATATAATTTGACAAATATTTTAAACATATTTTTATCACTCAAGGAATGTGTCTTTCACAATCAATGATCACAATTTGCCATTATTTCCATGCACACGAATGGGTTTCCTCAAATGAAAATGATATATTCAAATATTAAATGGCCTTGATGTGACTTTTTAATAGGAGGTCTCATGTGTGCTAATCTTTTTAAGCCACAGTGATTCATGAACCTAATTTTACTTTTTTTTATGAAGTAATACTTGGACCCTATCATTTTGTATGTAATCACAAGTAATGAGTGGAACCTCTGAATTTTCTTTGTAAGCCTGGTAAGTTATAAAGACAAATATTCCCAAATAACATAATAGGATTATAATATACATATATATATATATATCAGGAAACGACCAGGGACCCGGCTGTTTTTTTGAACTTCCGGCTTTGCCGGTGTCCCAATTTTTAAAACACCAGGCCGGGCCTTAAATATTTTGTCATTCATAAAGTAACGACGTTTTTTAGAAAGGAATTTTCGAATATATTATTTTTTAAAAAAACGTCATCACTTTTACCGATAATTTTTTTTTTAGTAGTCTTTTCTTCAAAAAACGTCCTCACTCTTTTTGAGTCTTTTTTGGAAATTATTTTTAAAAATACGTCGTTACTTTTTTTTTGGAAAGACTTTTCTAAAAAAAATGTCGTCACTTCAGAATGTCGAAGGAACGAAAATATATATTAAGTCCGGCCCAGTTTTGGCCCGGCCCGGGTCCCGGCGAAAAAAGGTAGTCCCGGTCGCTTCATGATATATATATATATATATATATATATATATATATATATCTCTTTAAAAATAATTGTGTAACTAATTTTTGACATTCTTAGGAATAGTTGTTTAAAAAAAAATGTATGATTCATAGAAGCGTTTTTCGAAGGCAGAGATATATATCTCATATGTTGAAAACATCTACGAATACATCCTTATGATGTATCATCAATGTGAGACACTATATATATAGATAGTATTATTAGATGAAGTGAACGAGTTAGTCATATGCAACTTTGACTTTCCAAGAAAACATGGGCAATTTTTTTTTTCGGTTAAGACTTTTTATTTATCATCATCAACAAATAGTGTTGATAAAATATAAAATAAGACAATACGATAATAAATCAAACATAAAACTAGGCAGTTGCGTAAAAAAATACATAAATAAAATTGTAGTCATAATTACTGCCTAGAAGTAAAATACCCTTTTTGTAAAGGGACAATAAGACGATGTACAAAACTAAAAATAATCGAAATAAGTCCATTCTTCACATAAAACGTCGATATCTTCTAGCAATTGATTTAATCAGGCTTAGATGTTGTGCTGAAGTTGAGGAATGAGTTTTGATGATCTTGCCAGCCCGAATCCAGGAAGAAGATGCCACTTGAGGGATTTTGATTTTTTTTATTGAGTAAATTTTAATACTTAAACTTTAAATAATTCTTATGAACTTAACAAAGAACTAAATGACTACAATTTGTTACGTTTGTATGGGGTTTACTGTCATTTAATCACTTATCAATATATAAAATGCTGTTGAACATTTATAAATACTTTTAGCGCTACTATTCACGCTCCTGTACCATTTCTTGGTACCCATTTTCATATTTATGGGTGTATGTAACGTGATGCAAAACTATTATCTTTAGTATTACAATTACTGAGACAATAAAGAGTCACTATCATCAATATACCTTCATAAGATAATATATATTATATCAATAATATTATCAATTTAAAAAAATCAACTTAGAAACATTTATACAATAATTCATTTAGTTAAAATAAATTGATAGGATGAAAAATTACTATTTTTATAATTGTAGGTCTAAAAAACGTATGTAAAATATTAATAGTTTTAAGAAAGAGTTTTTTATTTAATAAATGTCATATATATATTATATATAATATCTATATATATATATTATATATATATATATATATATATATATATATATATATATATATATATCTATATATACTATATATATATATATATATATATATATCTATATATATGTATATATCATATATATATGTTGCAGTTAAGATGGAGATCTAGTAGAGTCGTTGATTCTCCTGGTAGAGATCTCGATCGCATCCTCTCCTAGGAGTAACTATGAGGATGATCTATATCAGAAGAATCAAAGACTCTGATAGAAGTGATCAAGAGTGTTATCTCTTAAAGGAAGGATGACGCTTATATGTATTGAAGATGGTATGACGATTTATTCAAGCTATTTTTATTGTGCTCCGATTTTAGGTGAGTATCAAAAATTATTATTTTGCGTCCCCATTGGCTTCATTTACTAAAAAATGAAATCTTTTGTAAACATCGTAAAATATTATCTCCGTATTTATGGTGTCATCTCTCTTAGAAGAGATAAGGATAGTAATCTCTACCAGAGAGTCAATAATTCTTCTGTATCTCTGTTTCTGCTGATATACCTATATA
>CP045899.1:22869278-22880232 GCA_013387185.1 Caligus rogercresseyi | reverse complement strand
GATAGTCCGGGGAGCGTTAGTCTGGGGGGAGGGGTAGATCCAGTTAGGTTTGATGATCAAGGCTCCTTCACCGAGATTTATGTATCTTCATGTCCTTTAGACTGTTAGATTCATCAGACATCATGATACTGTATTTCATAGAAATACTGGACTGAGGCGTTCAATAGCAAACTCCAAAAAAGAGAAAAAAGGTCTTCAATATGGAGGAGTTATGAAAGACGGAACTCCAATCAAGAAGATGAGGGGTAGGGCTCCATTCATAATACGAGTGGCAGGACTCCACTCACGAGAGGAGGATACTGGGAGCTCTCTAACGAAGATGAGGGAGAGGAAGTCCTTTGACTGACGAAGACCGACGATGGGTAGGACTCCACTCTTGAAGTCGAGGGAGGGTGAAATGGTCTCCTTAAGGAGGGGAGGGAGGACTCGTTTTCTTTGTTACCAAGGCATTTATCCCGGAGTCCCTGGAAGAAAGAAGGAGGGATGGAGGAAGAAGGGATCGAGGGATCTCCAACAAGCCAGAATGCTTTCATGACACCCAAAAAAAAGATTCCCAACTATGATCAGTGGAGGCTCTATTACTTTGCCCGATTGTTGATGGTGCTCGTCACTCTCCCCCCCCATTCATTTTATATACGGTGCGTTTTAAACCGTGTACAATTTTGTCCTGTGAAAATACCTCTCTTCGTGGTCTGTCGCTGGGGACATTGTCTATCATCAGTCCCGAAGTTTCTCGCTCACTTTTTTATCTCTCCCTCTTTCATTTCTTCTATTCCTTTCTTTTCACGGCCAAAAACAGTCATAGAATCTATAAGCTCCAGATTTCCATTTCTAATTATTATTTTAAGTGTTTCAATTCCAATACAAATCCTCTCCCAATATTGTTTATATGGGTATCATAATATAATGACTAATATCAGTCACTGTTTCAAAATTGATTATTTATTCAAAATTCACTCATAACCTCCGCCGAAGGAGGTATTGTTTTTCACTGGCGTTGGTTTGTTGGTTGGTGTGGTTTTGTTTGTCTGCAGGATAACTCAAAAAGTAAGGAACGGATTCGGATGAAACTTTGTGGAGTGGTTGGAAATAACAAAAGGAACAAGTGATTAAATTTTGGCATCTCTGAGTGCAGAATTAAGATGCAAAATGAGCTAAATACTAATAAATTTTCAAGTTAGCTACTTTGCCAATAGATGTCGCTGTGCTGTGAAATAGGTGCGGGAGGTCTTCCTCTCGAAATTTCCGTCGAGGCGAACCCTCCCCGTCCCTCTACACCGCCCCATCGTGAAAAATCCGCCTCGGAAGGCTCATAAGGACCCCGTGACGGCGGAAGTTTGCACTCTCTGAGTGTATATATGCCTCTAGTTATTTTAAGTGTTTCAAATCCAATACAAATCCTCTCCAAATATTTTTTTACAGCGGTATCATAAAATAATGACTAAATATCAGTCACTGTTTCAAAATTGATTATTTATTCAAAAGTCACTCATTCTTATTAGTTTTCAACTAATGATAAAACATAAGATATTTAATAATAAACCATATCCTTCCATTATTGATCAAAAAGACCAGTCTTTATATGATCCGCATGAAGATCATTGACAAAATAAATTTTTTGCATTGTGATTTTAGTCAAATCTTTAGTTTCGGCTTTATTAATTATAAAATCGTTTAAATGATCAAATATTTGAATACTAAAAATAATACATGTATACTGTGCCATTTCAACTCAAATAAAGTGATTGTTCTTTGTGATTATATTTAATATTCATGACGTTGAGAGTAGATTTTATGAGTAGGAACTTTCAAAGACTCATGCGCACTATTTGTCAGATGTGAAATACTTATCTTCCCTCGTTGTCTATAATATTAATCGAAAAATAATAAATAAAACAGAATGGAGGAAATAGGTCTAAAAAATCGTTTCAAAATTGATTTTGACGAAATAAAATAATACTTCAAGCAATTAATTGAACTTCTCTCAAAAGTATAACACTACTTAAAAATGCCTTTGACTTAGAAAATACAGGCCAAAGCAATGCGAAGTATATTTTTGCTAAAAAAATTGGTTTAAACAAATTATGATAATGTGAAACGATTATTTATATCGATAATACTTTATAATATTATATCTGGAAATATTTTTGGAGATTTGCTAGATTTGAAAGAACGATGAATACAAAGAAATGAGTGGTAAATTCTAAATGTAAACTGTTTATAATTTTTTGAACCACACATCAAGGCATTTTAATCATTACAGTAATTTAGGAACTAAATATATATATTGACAAAACTACGTTCCAAAAAATATACTTTGATAGTTGTATTTTTTTTAGGTTACAAGGAACGACAAATATTAAAAATGGAAAGTGGTAATTCTCCATTCCAAGCGTATATAATTTTTGTAGTCCAATACTTATCCATGCAAACAGCAACTTTGAAACTTTTATCCTGAAAATAATTAAGTGGTTCAGCAAGAAACAATTATAAATGAAAATAGTGAAATTGAAAAAAAACGCATTTTTAAGTTTTTTTACTTCATAAAAATGACGGCCAAATATTTATGAAGCATTTTAATACCAGGTGAGCAGTTTTTCCCCCATGAATGTCCTTTTTATGTCGATAAGGTAGAATGAGTTTCTTTTTTTGGACTTATTTGTTAGTGGGTTCAATTCCACATGATCCATCAAAGATAATCCCTTTTCTCATTGACATAAGTGATTTATTTCCTTACCAATTAACACTACGAACAAATTAAGGTCTTTGTTTGCCCCTGGGCTGAAATTTCTAAATGAGTCCCATTTTTACGTAAATTCCAAAAATGCCACTCAAAATATCGTCGAAAAAGGTTTGGACTTTATGGCCTTTTTTTGAAAATCAGGATTTTCATCATTTCTAATGGTTCAGGCCCAGTTATATTCGTGCAAAGTAAGAATAACTACAAATATCAGTGGTATTTATTTTTCTACTATATCGGTGCATTTCAAATACGTTTTTATAATTTATATATCTTTCGTACTAATCGAAAAAATTGGCTTTATATTTCAAAAAGTTGACCATATTTAGGGTTCGATTTAAGCGGCTATATTTTTTGTTTCGAGTCTATTGACTATATCAATATGTAACATATTTTTGGTATATGACAATGCATTCAGAACAGTTTTATAATTTCGATATCTGCATGAAAGAAAAGAAAGATCATTTAGTAGGACGAAGTATTGATCATATAAAGTAACTACTTTTAGGTGATTATGAGGTTGCATTAATATTATTGTGGATTTGGTACGAAGAAAAACAAAACAGGTTTGCCTTTTAATTTGCAAGTTCCTTAAATAATTTGATGACAATATTGGAATGCTATTTTCCAAATCACAGTAACTTCTCTAAAAAAATAAATTATTTTGGACACTTGTAATAATTATATGTAAATAAAAAGGCAAACCTGTTTTTTTCTCGTAACAAATCCCAATAATATTAAATGCAACCTCAATATCACCTAAAAGTAGTTACTTAATATGATCAATACTTCGTACTAAATTGATCTTTTCTTTTCTTTCATGCCAGATATCGAAATTATAAAAAATATAGCCGCTTAAATAGAAAACTAAAAAAATGATCAACTTTTTCAAATATGAAGCCAATTTTTTTTCGATTAGTACGTAAGATATATAAATTTTAAAAACGGATTGAAATGCACAGTAGAGTAGAAAAATAATAATTGACATTTGGGTTATTCTTACTTTGCACGAAGATAACTGGGCCTGAACCATTAGAAATGATGAAATCCCATTTTCAAAAAAAGGCCATAGAGTCCAAACCTTTTTCGGACGATATTTGAGTGGCATCTACGTAAAAAATGGGACTCAATTTAGAAATTTCAGCCCAGGGGCAAAATCCTGTTACATAGTGGTTATCAATTATAATATAAAATTAGCAATATTCGGAGTAGGTATTCAATTAATCGAAATATTTTACTAATACAAACAAATGATAATTTTACACACTATATTATGGTGATGGAACTCATTTTCACAAAAATCCAGAGCAGCAACTACCGAATGTAAATCGGTATTCGAACTACCGACAGTAGATTTCAAAATATCGAACCGATTATTACGATATTCGATAGAAACTACGAATATAGTACCGATTGACAATCGGTACGGTATATTTGAAAGTATGACTTTTGTAGCTTGACATAAAGACATAAAGATATAGAGAGCTTATTCCTGCAATAGCAGAGGAAAAAGTCCTTCAACTGTCGCTTTGCCCAAGCGCTCCCTTGTGTGAAGAACTTGAACTTCGCCAATAAATAACCAGTACAATCTATAGTATTATAGAGCAAGACATAATAGACATTCAATATAAGCTTATGCTATGCATTGAATACTAGAGTACCTAAAAGTGCATTTATATTGTAAAATAATAAGAGACAGTAAAAAAAAATCTATAGCCTTCCATTTCTACCAAATCCAAGTACATATAATTTATATAGGATTAGATAATTGAATTTCTAATAAATTATAACAAATGATGTATTTAATTGTCTTTGTTATAAACTATCGATATGAAATACATATGAAGAAGTAAAAGGCAGTTACATAAATAAATTTCTCTCTCTTTCTAATCTACCGTTACGATAATATCGATCGATATATTATATATATATATATATATAATAAATCTACCTAATACCGATATCGATCAGTAGAAGGCATATAGCGAATAGTGAACGGCATTAGATTTTTCTACCGAATACCAGCTCTGCAAAAATCCATTTAAACTTGGACTCTGCTGGACCGCCACATATTGTTCACGACAAATATACATCATATAATGGTATACATTAACGAAGTTTATGCATTTATATCATACTTTATATATAGTGTATCTAAGTCCACTTGCTGCATAAAATATAATCAAACCTATTTTCCAAAATAAAACCGTAATAATAAAAACACGGGATTGACTCTCTGCGAGGATTACTATATGTTTTCTTTTTTTTTTCATTCCTCAAAATGCTATTTGTAGAGAGACGAGTTAAAAAGCTTCTCATAATGCTTCTAAAAAATTGAAGCGATTATTGAGTTAAAAATAATATGATTTTTTACGGTTTCTATGGATAGAAGATAAACATAACGAAGTACATGGACCTACAAAACCATTATCATAAATTTAGCGCGAAGGCTAGTCACAAAACGCTAGGCTTCCAGAGTAGACTGATTCTATTTCATTCAAAATCTAATTAAATGTCTCAACTGTCAGGGAATAAATAGCCTCTCTTGAAGGGACGTGGCCTGCACAGAGCTGGGATTCGGTAGAAAAATCTACCGCCGGTTCGATATTCGGTATATACCTAATACCGATCGATATCGGAATTCGGTAGATTTTACTATATATCTACAGTATCGATCAATATCGGTACGGTAGATTAGAAAGAGAGATAAATTTATGTATGTATCTGCTTTTACTTCTTCATATACATTTAATATCGAACAGTTTATAACAAAGGACAATTAAATACATAATTTTTAATAATTTATTAGAGATTATTTGAAATTTAAGCTATAGCATACTAAGCTTATATAAACTATATATGTACTTGGATTTTGTAGGAAATGGAAGGCTATAGATCATATGTCCGATATTAAATGCACTTTCAGGTACTCTAGTATTCAATGCATAGCATAAGCTTATATTGAATGTCTATTTATGTATCTGCTCTATAATACTATAGTTATAGTTGTTTATTTATGTTCGAAGTTCAAGTTCTTCACACAAGGGAGCGCTAGGGCAAAGCGACAGTTGAACGATGTTTCTCTGCTATTGAGGGAATAAGCTCTCTATATCTTTATGTCTCTATGTGAATGAAACAAAAGTCATACTTTCAAATATTCGGTAGTTTCTACCGAATATCGTTTAATCGGTTTGATATTTGAATCTACCGTCGTAGTATCGAATACCGATTTACAATCGTAGTCGCAGCTCTGGGCCGCATCCCACATCCTATACTTATCCTTATAGATAGTGAAAATGTGATACTTTTTGAAACGTGATTGTTTGAAATAAAAAGAGAGGAGTGAAAAGAAAGTTTGACATTAAGCTAATAATTGCCACTTTAGTCGTGGCTATTGAGGAGTGGACATCAATTTAGAGGTAATCAATTCGCTTTAGAAAATACTTATTGCGTATTTATCACGAGCCTTTATCCTGTCATTTACTAATCCTTTGAATAAATCCTCCTATTATACCTATTAATATTGATGGAAATAAAACATCTGTTCTTACTCAAGAAAAAGAAAGAAAGTTTATTTGTTTACTCGAGTTTCGAACTACCACGCCCCATACAATCATCTCCAAGACAATCAGCCCCCGTGCCATGTACCCCCCGTTACTAATATTTCTTATCCCTTAAAGTCCATTTAGGAAGTTACTATGTTTTCATTATGAAAAAAATTGCATATATGTTTAAAAATTATGTTCCTAATATTGGTCATATGTTTTATATGACCGATATTTGGAACTAGTTTTCAAACACTAATGCAAAAAGAAAACATAGTTAATTTCCAGAGTTTGCATCGATCGATCGGTATTTAGTATATACGGAATATCGAACTGGCGGTAGATTTTTCTACCGAATACCAGCTCTGTTAATTTCATAAGTGTACTTTAAGGGATAAGAAATATTAGTAACGGGGGTTACTAATGGCATGGGGTGGTAGTCCTGTTAAACACTCATGTCGGACGATGAATGAATCCGACTATCGGGCGTAGAAAAAGAAAGTTAACAGTTCAACTAAATGAAAAAACAATGTTCAATAGTGATTTTGCGAGAGCAACCTTTTCTCTATTCTTATTCATCGTTGAGTATTCATGTGTTTTCTTATTATTCTAAAGAACAGCAATGATATTCTATGGGCTGGTGGATCCGTGTAACTTTATTTACAATTTTCCATGATTCTTCTTTAAACATTGTAAGCAAGTTGTATTCCTGTGTCGTCTACACAAGTCTTCCTTTCACACATACACACATTCAAACTGTCATTAGTTTTAGAATAGTATGTAATAATTACTTTTCATGGTTTCCTTGCGGATGTTCAGAGATGAGGAGACACGGCTCTTGTTCGTAATTGGATGGTAAGGGACCAAGAATTCATTCTTGGGCAAAATTACTACGTTGTAAATCTCAGACCATCAATCAACTCGGAGGCAAATCGAAGACAATGAGCTGATGAGGCAATCCATGTAGACAATTCACGTAGGTAATAAACATCGATCAAAATTTGTGTGTTTTTCTTTAATCATGAGTGGGATTAGAAAAACTTTGAGTGTGTATGTGTGTACGTATTGATATTTCGTTGTTTTTGATTAACTGGTACATGAGGGACGACCTATGTTTTGGTTGATCGAATCTATATGCATTGCTTACTTAACCCTTAGATGCATGAGTGACTGGACCTACACTCTTCCATAAGTGGGTCAAAAATGACCCATGTTAGATCAATGTGTTTTTATGCCATTTTGTCATTTTGGTTAAGAATAATCACTTGTATAATATTTAGTATTATATTTAAGACCACACAAGAATGATTCCATGTTTGAAATATCTTTATTTTCACTTTTTAACATTTTTGAAAAAGAAAATTACCCAGAACAGCAATAGAAAAATGTGTCTTGTCTCATCACTGTATGCAGTTCAGACAAACTACCTGTATTACAAGAAACTACAATTTCTTAAAATGTAAAAAGGTAAGTTAAAAATGTAAATGGCATTATATCAAAAACATGTTTTTTGAGGCATACCTTGAATATGAAAAATACCAATTTTTCATAACGAAGATATTTCAAGAAAACAACCTCACCGGGGTCATTTTTGACCCACTTATGCATCTAAAGGTTAAAAGAACATGGCTCTTTTTAATATTAGCTTGACTCTCATCCTCATATATGTACCTTAGCTCGTAGATCTTTTGATCAGCCATCAAGAATGAAGAGTCTCTATGGAAATAGATCTCGCCTCTGGCAAATTAGTGAGTTATACACCAAGGACTAGAAAAAAAAATATATAAAATAAAACACTCTATGAAATAAATATATGAAATAAAAGTAGATCCAATTTTATTAAATAATGAATGAGTATTTCAGGGTAAAAAACTGGTCGGACTGAGAAAAGAGAAAGTTGGCCATATTATATAAGGCACCCTTGCCAGTTGTTTATATACAAACATAAACTCAGAGATAGTAAAATAACCCCTTTAAAGCACTAATTTGTATCTTCTAATGGACCTCAAACAATGTTACTTACGAATCCTTGTAATTATGAATGAATTAAATCAACTCCTCATAATAGTTACTAAGGAATGCTTATTTTGTTTGATCATATGTGACGATAAATGGATCATTACACAGACGATAACACATAAAAATGATTTGTTAACTGAAAAAGGTGTTTATTGGTGAATTTGTGTCAACGGCTATATAGGCATTTTATATTATCAATAATAAGTAGATGGCCCAACATTGTTGCTCTCTAACTAAACGCTTCAAAGTGATTTCAACCAATCAGAAGTGAGTAATTAATTAATACTCTTTCTCTATACATAAACGGGGAAAAGTGCCTCCATACTGAACAAAATGTGAACTAAGAGAATAAGTATAATATTACTGATAAGGTAGATAATAGTATTATTAAATCTCAACCATTTTTCTACATGACCTTGAATAAAATATATATTACTAAACAATTTAGGCAATATCTATTTCGAATTTTTAAATTTTTTAAATCACTTTCAGGATTTTTTAAAGACGTCTTTCACTTATGTGTACTATATATATTACTGAGCTATTCCGGATGAACTAAAAATATATATTCTATAGTTTTGTATTGCATCAATTTTTTTACCTTGTAATATGAAAAAGATTAACTTACTTGGACGGAACGTGACAATTGCTCGTCCAGGTCTTACCTCTTCGTTTTCACTGTTTTTATTGATAAATGATTATTCAATTACAAACTGAATTCGGGAGGAGGCGTTATGCATTTTTAAAAAAATACAGATAATATTTACGAGAATATCACAAATATGTGCTCATATACAGAAAAGGATGTAAGGATGCTTTATGAGTAATCATTTTTTTTGCCTATATGGTTCGATAGAATTGCATCCGATAGGACATAAATAAGCATTATAGCATTAAAATTAGTCTATCGAACCTAGGATCTTATCAATGAGGTAGACCAAAAATGACCATCCCCTCTCGAGAGTATTCGAACCTGCGCCCCAACATTGAGAGTTGAACACGCCTTAAACACGCACGGCCTTCGAGCTCCCTTTTATGAGTAATCATTTCGTTAATATCTGGCAAATATTAAATAAAATTTTGAAACTTTTTTAATAAACAGTTTCTTCCTAAACAAATTAATAATAAAAAATATATCCGCCGTTGGTTTGTAAAAAAATTATCAATATTTGACTTCCCGCTATAATTAATACAAATTACTTTCTTTGGACTCTTTCAAATATATTTTGAACTTGTTCGCTAAAAATATGATAGCCGGTTATTATTATTAATAGTACGCCTGTCATTTTTCTAAGAAAACATATAAAATCTAAGGAAGCGCGATGGCCGTGAGCGTTAAGGCGTGTTCAACTATTAATGCTGGGGGCGCAGGTTCCAATCCCGAGAGGGGATGGCCATTTTTGGTCTACCTCATTGATAAGAACTTAGTTAGACAGACTAAATTTAATGATATAATGCTTATTTATATCCTATAGGATACAATTCTTTCGAACCAAATAGGTAAAAAATCAACACTTTGTTGAGCTTTTTCCCGTAATCAACCTGAAAAAATACACACAAAATATACAAGAAGAAAAAAAAATCATTTTGTCTTATTTTGTATAACCACTGTTATATTATTAATCATATAAATCATCCACTATAAGTATATAAATGACCAAGTAAAATACAACCTAGGAAGAAGTGACCCCCACGAAAAAAATGGATCAGGAAGAAATGACCCAAAATAGAAAAGAAAAAATATGACGCATGAAAAAATGGCCCAAATAAATCTTTGCTTCGTCTAATAACAACAACAAATAAATAATTTATCCATAATGCTAAAATAAAATTATTTTTGTCTCTACTTACTAAATTATATGAGAAATAGTACAATACTTAGGGATATTCCACTCAAATACTCGCCTACCCAGCATTTGGACCATTTTTTCTATAAGTCATCATTTTATATCTTGGGTCATTAGTTCCTGGTCAATTTCTTTCTAATCGTATTTTCTTGTCCATTTCTTCTTGGCACAAAAACAACAGAAACTATAAGCCCTATTTTTAATAACTAGTCGATTATAGTTTGGATCCTTTTTAGACTTTATCTTATTACAAACGAAAAAAATCCGAATGCATTCGCATTTGTGGCTATTTTATGCATGCATTTCAAATTAGGATTATAAAGATTAAATAACTTATCGGATACTAATTGAACTCGTTGAGACACCAATGAATATATTATGCAATAATTTCACTTCTTTTTGCGTAATCATTTTCTATTTCTCTCATTATTTCGTTTTAAATGGCAAATGATGTCAATACAGATATATTTGTTGTGTAAAAAAAAGAGTATATATACTTATATCTAGCTTTAAGCCAAAAATATACGGTTTTAACGATTTAGTCTAAAATATACATCAAAAATATTTATTTTACATTTAAAAAAGACCTCCGAGAAAATTCTCTTGAAAATGTTTTTTAATCAAATGAAATGATTGAAACTATTATATCTATTCCCTCAAAAACGTTAAGCTGATGAGCAGCCTAAGTTTATCCCTGTCTTTTTAATCTTTTATACAACTCTTTTTTTCATCAAATGGATAGTATTGGACCCCGCCGAACATCACTTCAAGTAAATGCAATATAATTAGCATTATTTTTCTTT
>CP045899.1:22856366-22869178 GCA_013387185.1 Caligus rogercresseyi | reverse complement strand
GTTTGGGGAAACGATGTTCTATATCAAAATATAGATAACATAAAAGGATCTTGGTTTACACTTAATATTGACAAACTTTAAAGCGTCAGAATTCAATAACTCGAATTCTATATTCAAAACTTTAAGAGGTTGAACATATTTTAATTACAAACCCAATAAACACATTTAAAAAAAAAAATGATGCTCTTAATGTAGACTTGTTCGTCACATGAGTGCACCCCAGAGTTCAATTGGCAATAAAAACCTAAATCCTCCAAAACATTTGGCTCTCCGTTGCAAAATTCCCCTCTAAAAACATAACTTTTATGAATCCAATAGGTCCCTTTGCGATATTGTTTTCTCCAACTAAACAACTCATTTGTGACTTTATTTTCTTTTTTTTCGTACAAGAACAAATTATACCATTTTAAATTCACACTCCCTTTCTACGAACAGCCACGTCCAAGAAGAAGTCTCTCAGTGTGGTATCCTAGGATAATTAAACAGAGATCGAGGACTGACCTCTACGAAGCATATCAAGACATCGTTATCAAAATTAAGAGGCTTGAAGTCCCTCAAGTTCCCGCCAGGATACACCACCTACTTTATAATGAATTCCACAATTGCAAGATTTTGGCCCCCAATCAGAATATATATAATAACTCATAAATTCGATATTTGACAAATTTATTCACATTATATTTGATCACAATCCATGGGCAGAATGGATCTTGACTAACAGATGAACAAAAAAAGGCATCTTTAACTAATATAGACAAAAAACACTTCCTTAAGATGATGAAGAACATGACGAGAGAAAGATTATCGAATTAATTATGAATTAAAGTAATTAAGCGAGTGGAGCGTATAATATAATGAATGCAATATGATTTTAAAGAGCTCGTTGAGTTCCGCATTTGTTTGTATCTTTATTAGGTATTCCATGAATATTTACTTATTATCCTCGTTGGTCAAACATATTTAACCAATGCTTTGATATTTTTGTCGAGAAAGTTATTTCACACTTTGAAATTTTTTACAAGAGACAAATGAAACGTCTTTTTTTAATGTCTAAAATAGGCTCCGGACTTTTTGTATCATTGTACATTTATGGGTCATATATACAGTATTTAAAGTAGATGATCATGTTAAAAGTACATAAATAGTCTACAAGAGATGACAGAACGTTGAGAAAAATATTTTGAACTTAATAAAGATACATTAACTTTATTTCTTAGCGGTTTAATACTTATGTTTTTTTTCTCTTCAATGCCTTTATCTATTTATAGGAGTTTCATGCATAAGGTAAATAACTGAACATTTTAGTTTGAAATTAATTCTCTGAAACAGTTCTTTGCATAAAAACATACATTAGGGTTTACTTGTTTTTGAAATGTATAAAAGTTTTTATTAATCTTTGAAAATATAATTGACTTTCTGAGCATATGAAGGGAACCATCGATATAAGTTCCCTGCATATTTCCACGATGATTTGAAGTCGTCCGGTACTTTAACTAATGAGGCACCGTAGCGCACGACTGAGGAGATCATTCCTCTTATTAGTTTTTATCGGGGTCCTCCCTCACTCCGTCTTTGAGCAATTAAGCTTCCACAACTGGGAGTAGGAATTCCATTGCTGAGTTTTAGCCGGTTTACTACTGTTTTTTACATGACGTTTTTTTTTTCATGGTTAAAATATTAGACGTTGTAACAAACAGATCTAATTTGTACGATAAAAATAAAAACATCGTCAAACTAGAGGCATATATACACTCAGAGAGTGCAAAACCTCCGCCGTCACGGAGTCTTGTGAGCCTTCCGAGGCGGATTTTTCACGACTGGGGCGGCGTAAGGGACGGAGGAGGGTTCCCTCGACGGAAATTCCGAGAGGAAGACGCTCCGGCACCCGATTTCACAGCACAGCGACATCTATTGGCAGAGTAGGCTAACTTGAAATATTTATTAGTATTTAGCTCATTTTGCATATTAATTCTGCACTCAGAGATGCCAAAATTTAATCACTTGTTCCTTTTGGCACTTCTAACAACTCCACAAAGTTTCATCCGAATCCATTCGGTACTTTTTGAGTTATCCTGCTGACAAACAAACCAACAAACTAACCAACCAACAAACGAACAAACCCAACAAACCAACGCCAGTGAAAACAATACCTCCTTCGGCGGAGGTAATTAATAGACATGCAAATGAACAAACTGATTAAATGTAATTAATCTTGAATATTTCTAGTGTTCAAAATTTCATATCAATTTCTTCAATTTTTTGATAAATTATTAAGGAACACTTCCTCATCATATTTTTTGTATAGTGTGTAGCTTCCTCTTCTATTATGTTAAAAAAGTAAATGATATTAAAATTCGCTCTTTTTGAGCTCAAAAAAGTTGAAGGACATAAATACGTGCAACACACAAAATTATTATTACTGTCAGGTGATTAGTGTGCGTCTTGAATATTGGAGAATATACTATTATTTGTGTTAAGCTGACAATTTTTTTTAAAAGCAGGATACTTGAACAGTGCTTATGAGATTTTCCTAATTTTTCTTGCTTTTTTACATTTTTTATATCTTGTTAATTCATATTCCTCTTATGAAATATCACAATATTCAACACAGTTTGATCTGTACAAAGATCAAAATAAAATTTATTCCAATTTTCCTGCCATAAACATAAATTAATCATTGTTTGTCATGTAAAATCCGTAGTATATGATAAAGTTTGGACATATATACAAATTGAAATATGCCTTTTTTACACAAAAACGTAAATGTGTAATATTGTTAATAAAGAAGATTATCCATCTTTCAACTACACCAGCATTATTTTTTCTTTAAACACATTAATGTATTAAGAAAATATTTTTTTCAGCATGGGGAATTCCTGGCAGGTTTTTTTCCTGTTTTTTTCTTTTCTTAACGCGAAACTATTATTGATGTGAAGTTTTTCTTAGAAATGTTGTGAGACCACTTGGAAAGTCCAGGATTTTTATGTTGTGACTGTGTTTTCCTTTGTAACATTTATATGTTTAATTATTATATATGTCTTTATCAGAAATGTATTGAATATGTCTGTTAATCTAATGGAGCTTTGAGAAAAAATTGAAAAAAAAATTTTAAGAAAAGCTTCCTTCATAAAAACATTACAGGGAATTAGAGAAATGAAGGATGTGAACAGTAAATGAGGGGTTTGGGATTTTAAAAAGTTGAGAACCACTGCTTAAGATATTATCTTGTAGTGATAAACTAGAGATTGGATGTTTAGCCGAAATAATTTATATACATTCATTTCATATTCCCTTAGAACAATAATGTCAAAATAAACATGAGTAATGATGGTTATGTTGCATAAATGTTAAATGACCTTTGCGGAGCCTTAAAATTATTCAAGAAAATGGAGGAAGGTTTATCATCTATTCAGGTCGCCGGAAATGTAGAGGGATAGGGTGGCATTGTCCATTCCTCTACACATTTTTTTTCAAATCTCCTTTATTATTTTAGAAAGTTATATAAAAAGTATATATAAAGAAAATAAACATTATAGTTATAATAAACTATCTAAATAAAAGGCGTTACAATAAAAACATTACAAGAGCTGATTATTAAAATGTTTCATTATTCTTTTCAAAATCTTAAAATATCTCTTCGACTTTGAAGGGTAAAACTTGATGATGTTCCAGCACTTATCCTGAATCATTGGTGTCGGATGGAATCTGAGGCTGAAGGCGGTATATCGGGCGGCAGCAGAAATCATCGTGGAACGAAGGATTTTGGGGTTTAAGCTTTCCCTTTTTGTTAAACAGCTCGCAATATACCCTTTGCAATTTAACAAAGAAAACTCGATTGCCTTGCTTTTGGGAGAGCGGAATTTATTGTTTTTTGAAAGCCCAAATAAAACCGTTGCTTTTAGATACTTATGGCGACGTTCTCCAACCCTTCAAATTGATGGACAGAACTTTTTTAAGGTAGCAACAATGGACAGTCGATAAAAGCATGCTCTACGTCATTGTAAGTTTGCCGCATTAGACAATGCGAATCGAAGGATATGCAGTCGGCCGATATCTGCAATTGAGCCGTGAATTTCTTGTCATCGTATATTCTTGTTATAGATGTAAATATCCTTAATCTCCAATTTTCCGGGAGAGACATCTTTTTAAATGGGCTTGGCTACAGCCTCGGCTTCCTCACGAAAACTTACTGATGGCAATTTTGAGGTGCCATGGACAAGGAGGTTTATGGAGACGAGCGTTCTTGTTAACGAAAAGTGAAAACGCCATCCCTAAATACAGAATAGTGTCGTATTATGAGCTGTTAAAATTTTGTCCTAATTGCATTTTCTCCATTCAGGCGGATTGCCTAAATTTTTGAAAAAGAATTTTTTCTTGGAGTGTTGACGGATCGTGTTTGCCATTTACTTTGTAAATGTACTGTTGAATTTCTTTAAGATGTTAATATAAATATATATAATGATTGAATTAAATCTCTTTACGATTAAATAACACATGGAATTGAATAGAAAAGTAATGCGAGAGTTCCCATTTAAATAATAAGAATTAAGGCTTGAGACACAACTAATTAGGAATATCTCGAAGCTTAAGTGCGGGTGAATGGTATGCTTACATAATTAGAGAGAGATGAGTGGAGTTTTTGTAGAGTTAGTAACTTATTCTACTGAACTCCACTCATCTCTCTCTCATTATGTAAGCATACCATTCAACCCGCACTTAAGCTTCGAGATATTTCTTAATTAGTTGTGTCTCAATGCCTTAATTCTTATTATTTAAATGGGAACTCTCGCATTACTTTTCTATTCAATTCCATGTGTTATTTAATCGTAAAGAGATTTAATTCAATCATTATATATATTTCTTATTTAACATCTTAAAGAAATCAACAGTACATTTACAAGTAAATGGCACTACAAAATTGGCGCAGTCGGTAGGATTGGATTTAATCCTACGTTTTATTTTTATAAACCTAATTTTGATAAAATTAAAGAACTTACATGAACAGAAATGCAACTCGAGCTCACGGGAGTTCATTTGAGTAAAAAAGAACGAGAAAATTAAAGACATGTATCCAAATTAGAAAAGATAGGCGAAAAATTATCGCTAAGCAATTTAAGGTGTGAGGAATGTATTAAATTGTTTGATTAAGTAGTAGCAATGCTTTTTGTAGCTTCGATACACAGTTTAATTTTCTTATGTTTTGTCATTGAGGCCTAACGAAGTTGGAAACATTTCTCAAGCTGGTGCGGCCAACGCTTCCGGACCGAGTTCAACCATCAATGTGACGGGAAAAATCGCCTTACCGAGACTTCACATACGGACGAGTTTCGAGCATGGAGGATGCAGGTGAAGCTCTTACTGGAAGGAGTGTCTCTGTCACTGAGCGAAGGGATACGGAGCGTTGTGGGATCCCTACCTACACATGCAATAGGAAGGGCGCAAGGGTTGATTATGGATGCACAAGAATCCATCAGAGCCGGAGGACAGCCGAAGGAAAGGATCAACACGCTAGACGACTTCTTCGACCGCTTGGATCGACAACTCAACCGGGTCGAACGAAGGAGCGGGCGTTATTGGAACTGGAAGCAGTAAGCCAAAAAAATCATGAAAGTATTACGATGTTTTTTACTGCTTGCCAAAATTTATGGCAAACAGCATATCAAGGGTACACGAGTCCACCCGAAGATATGCTAAGAAAATCATTTTAGATGGGTACTAGATAGAAAGGTTGCACAGCTCACGAGAATTGAGCTAGAGAAAAATGATATAATGACGGCCATGAGGTCATGAACATGGCGATGAAAATTGAAAATGCTCTGAGAGGCGAAGACCTGGCCTACAGAGAAGGCAAGGTATGGGTACAGAAGATTTACTCAAAGCCATGGAGCAAGCAACATATCATCAAAAGAAGGCTCAAAGCAATAGAGACAAGGCTTATTATGGTGAGCCGATGGAAATAGATGCAATCAGAACGACCCAAGTAACTAATAACCCACAAATGAGAAAAGCGAAGTGTGTTTTACATCCAGACATGAATCATACGACGCAGCAGTGCCGAACGATCCAGGCTGCTCTCCAGAGAGAGAATGGGAATGGTGGAGCGAATGTCAAGAAAGAGAGGACGTGCTTCAGGTGCAAGAAGCCTGGGCATTACAAAAAAGACTGTCCAGGAACAGAGAAAAAACGCCTAAGGGGGGCAGAACCCCCCTCAACGGTGGATATGGGAACCCACAGAAGGGGTAAATCCAGAAGATCCCATAATTAGTATCGTGGAAATTGCAGCAATGAAGAAAATGCTTGAAGACCAACCTGTCTACATATGGTGTAAGATGGGCAGTGTTCGATTCCAGGATTGGTGGACACCGGGAATCGAGGAGTAGATGTGATGGACGAATCACTGTGGAACAAAATTGGATCCAAGGAAGAAGTGAAGCATTTGCAATTAGCGATACAGGCGGCGGGAGACAACAGTTTAGAAGTCATTGGACAGCCCGCCAACAGGGTACCTCTGCACATAGATGGGGTTACCAAACCATGGATGACAAGACCGGTAATCATCAAGAACTTAGGGTTACCTTTCATCCTGTCCTGTCAATCAATGAGAGAACTCGGTACAGAAATATCATTGAAAGACAGAGTTACTGCAAAGATGGGACCGGGCATGGAAGAAGTGAAGATGACAACTTTCTTCAGTCCTATCAATGTCAGTGGAGCGGTTAATACACTAACTCTCAGCGAATTAACATTTGAGGTGATATTACATGAACCAGTGTTACTTTCCCCCGAAAAGAATATGGTAATTGAGGCAAACGTACCCTCAATGGTAAACATGGACTTAGAAGAAAATAACATGGTATGGTTCGAACCAAGAATGGAAAATAACAGATATGTCATCAATCCTCAAATGACTGGAGTTAGAACCACAGCAAGGGGTAATGTTCGTACTCAATTGGCTATCACAAATATTACGGAAGACCCTATTCGAATTGGACGAGGTGTATGTATTGGTTCAATTCGGGAATCGAAGCAGGTTCAAATATAGCTTCGATGAAGGCGGTGGAAGTCCACCCACCTCCTGAAGCACTCGAAATGGTCGATCCAAACAACAACTACGAAGAGGCTAACAAATTGTTAATGAAGTATGTTGGAGAATCAGAAGACTCTCTTAGCCCAAAGAAGAAGGAAAGAAGAAAAGAAATTGATTCGATGTTTGGAGGACGAGTGTGGAAAAATGATCATCTAAGGAAAAATGAAAGAAGACTGGTTGAAGATTTGCTCCTTCGATTTTATGGAATACTATCGACGGATTCAGCAAATGTTGGAGGAACAGACATCTTGGAATTTGAAGTAGAAACAGGAGAAGATGGTCCAGTGAAAGCAAAGGTTCGTCCAATGAATCCTTCCATTAAAGATGCCTTCAAGAAGCAATTGAAGCAATGGGAGGAAGAAGGTATTGTGGAGCCAACAATATCAGAATGGGGTTCAGCTTGGTACCAGTACCAAAACCCGATAAGACCTATAGATTTGCAACTGATTACAGAGCTTTAAATAAGATCACAAAGACTGATAATTATCCAATTGCTCATTCTATGGAACTCTTAACAGATCCCCAGTTGGGCGAAGCCAAATACTTTGTTGCAGTGGATATGGCAGGAGCGTATTTTGCAATTCCAGTGAGAAAAGAAGATCAGGATAAACTCACTATAGTATCACCTTTTGGTACTTATAAATTCTTGCGAATGCCTTTTGGGCCTAAGAATGCATGTGGGAACATATGCGAGACTAATGCGACAAGTGTTTGGTGATCAAACGGACCGGAAGAGACTACTTGGATTCTTCGATGATAACCTCATAGTTGGGAAAACTTTCATGGAAGCTTTCGTGCGGTTTGCCGAGTTTCTCCTTAGAACTGAGAAGGCCAATCTCAGAATTAAAACGACAAAACTAATTTATTTGTACCTAATACGGTATGGTTGGGTCATGAAATAGGAAAAGGATGTATTTCACCATCTAAGAAATTGACAGAGGCTATTAACACCTGGCCTGAACCAAAAGATGTGAAAGAGTTACAAACATTCCTTGGTAAATCCTCCTATTATAGAAAATTCATAAAATCTTACAGTAGTTTGGTGGAGCCTCTTACCAGATTGTTAAGAAAAGATATGGATTGGACATGGACGACTCAACAAAGAAATGCATTCAATATAATCAAGAAGAAATTAATGGAAAAACCTGTTCTCAACACACCGGATTTCAGTAAAGATTTTATTCTAGAAACAGATGCATCAAATTATGCAATCGGTGCAGTTTTGAAATTTGTAGTGCCATTTACTTGTAAATGAACTGTTGAATTTCTTTAAGATGTTAAATAAGAAGTATATATAAGGTGGAATTAAATTTTCTTTACGATTAAATAACACATGGAATGGAATAGAAAAGTAACGCGAGAGTTCCCATTTAAATAATAAGAATTAAGGCATTGAGACACAACTAATTAAGAATATCTCGAAGCTTAAGTGCAGGTTGAATGGTATGCTTACATAATGAGAGAGAGATGAGTGGAGTTTTTGTAGAGTTTATTAACTTATTCTACTGATGTCGAATATAAGAGTGATACATATATAAAAAGGTGTTGGGTTAATATACTCATAAAATGTAATAAACTTGGCAAGGGTAACGACCTTGCTTAATGAAATACAGCTTGCAGAAATACATGATAGAAAGGGTGAATCTATAAATATACATGAACATATAAAAAAAGGAATAATAGGAATAATATCTTATGTGAAAGTCTTGGGTGTCATTGGAACCACGTGTGATACTACAATAGTATCCACCGTGGACTCACTTTGAAAATTTGGGGTACATTTCCAAATAACTCGTTGTGCTGCAGCCCAAGTCTCTGATAACGCTACAGTATATATATTTGTTAGATCTGTTTCCAAATAGGAGACGGAAATACAGATCGGTATGAGTTATAGTTCTCCTCCATTCCATATCCGGATTTCTGGAGATGTTATAAAAACTTTAATATATATTCGTGGAATTATTTGGGATAAAAGAGCAAGACCTCCACCAATTTGTTTTTTAGGTCTCTTCAAAGTTGGAAGGTAGCGCTTATGAAAGAGTTTAAGGAGCCAAGCATCCTTCTCAAGCATAGCTCTTTCTGCTATAATAGGAGAAACGGAAGCTTTGTATAGAACAATAGGAATGATCTGCGAATTGTAAAGATCAATTCTCGTTTGAAGGTTATACTGCCTCCAGCTTGATATCCTATTGTTGATTAGCCCAGTCATTTGATTCCAATTATTTCTGTGAATGCCTTCAGATCCCCAGTCGACTCCTAATATTGAAACTCTATTTTTATAGAGCAGCCACCAACTATTTTACCCTCCACAGGACTCCACAAACCTATTGGTAAAATGAAAGTTTTGGAACGATTTATTACACATTAAGCTTCAGCTAAATCCAATACAACACGATTTATGATAAAACAAATTGTGCTTACTCGCATATTTGGGCGCCTACGGCGCCCATATGTTCACCCTTCGGGTATGGGTAGGTTTTGGAGCTAGTTTGTGAGTTAAACAGACCTTAAAAATATAAGAGAGGAGAGAGAAAATAATTTTCTGTTTTGTACAAACATTTCTCATAAAAAGTTTGCCTTTGTACAAAGGATATGTTTTAAGTCACATGAGATACTTTTTTATTTTTTTATTTCTCTAACTCCTCCTCCTCCTTTTCTTTTCTTTTTTCCTCTCTTTACCTTGAAAGTAGGTAGTAAAATCAGACAAGGTATGATTTTTTTTCATTTTTGGTCCCATCACTTTGCAAATAGTTTTATTAGGTTCGTCTGGACCAAAGGATTCCTAGGTACCTTCAAAGTTCAAATTTAACCATAAATGTGGGAGGAGATAGCGTGCGGACATACAGACGGACAGAGATTGGTGAATTATTATACCTATAGATTACTTACACTCATACGATCGGTAAATGTAGAAAGGACCCATACACAGAAAACTAACAGACAGAAAGGGAGGAGATCTGCGGAATTCGAGTACACAATCGAGTCCCTATTTGAGACTGTTACTGTCTCAGCAGTACTTTCAAGCCGTGAGAATCCTCGGTCATCTGGAGCATTTCATATTATCTGTAAAGCGTCTAAAAAACGCCCAACATTGACCCGATTCAGTTACTGACTCTGATCCTATTCCGACGCACTCCTTCACTCCACTGATGATGATAAAGATTGGAAAAATCCATAAAACTAATACAGTTACCAGTTATTTATGGTTGTCGACTTGCTGACCTCACAACTGACTCCCAGGCTCAACCAGTCCATTCTACATCCGCTAATGTGCATTTAGAAAATGCTCTTCACAGCCCCACTGAATTCTACGGCATCCCCCAAAATTTTGTCCGACAAGTAATGGTTGCACACCCAGCTGTCAATGTTCCTGCTGGTTTGTAGGTCACAAGGACTGCTAAGCTTGTAGACATGCTGAACGCACACAAGAAAGTGAAGTGTAACCCCTCTCCTGTGAGGTCGACAGGCTTCTCTGGCTGTATTTGAAGGTGAAAGGAAAGATGAATCACCACCTCCTATTCTTCCACATCCAAAAGCATGTGACATATGAACTGGACCTCCGAAAAGTGTTCTACAGCTTTTGCTTTGTCAATGAGCGAAGAGGAATTTACTTTAGACAAGACCAAAGAGACAAAAATTCGTGGTTAATGAAGCCAAAATAATGTTCGTAGCTTAACACCAGTTTAGTAAGCAGAGTTTGCCAAGTTCTATAGGTTAAGTATAATAATATTATGCCATTTTCCAACGTATTCCTGTGCGCTTAATGTGTAGGTTAAATCAAGTTTAATCAAAGTCTATCATTTTTCGCAAAAAAACTATTAGAAGCATATAGTTTTCTCAAGATTAAGTTTGTGATTAAATACACATCATGACAGTGCCCTTTCAATTTTTTTGATAGTTAATCAGTAAATTTTGTGTTCGGATAAAAGAGCCATGCGCATCATGATTTTCATCACGTAATAGTTTAGTAAACTGATTCCAGAGTCACCGAAGAAATATCAGACGAACAGCACACGCTTCCTCCCTTTTATAGAATGAATCCTTCGCGCCTGCATCTATTTATCTTATATATATATATATATATTAGCTTTATTAGCACTTTACTTTCCATTGTCTTTGTATCAAAATAATATTATCGTCTGTAAACGTCCCATTTTTTTCTTTTTTATAATCAACAGTTCAATATATATATATAAAACGATATATAAAACAGATCCTCGTACGTAAAAAAATACAACATATAAGCATTATTGTTCATAATTTTAGCACCTTACATGAACATACTCATTAACCTTCTCCAAAAGTAATAATTAAGCTATTAAAACATAAACCCTAAAAACGAGGTGTAAGAGATCTTAATTTTTTAATTTCTTTAAAAGTGATTTTAAATGCACCTCTTAGACGATGGAACGGGAGGGAACCTATTTGACCAAATCACCAGCTAGAGTTCATGAGTTGTCCCGGGGCCGAAGGGATCCGAGGGTCCATGCAGCAATCTAGCGGAGCGCGATATACATATGTCCTAATGTCCAGCGGCTGCAGGGGGCGATCCATTGTTAGGCTCTTTTCCTTTGAGATTTTTACCTCCACCGAAGGATGTATGTTTTCACTGGCGTTGGTTTGTTGGTTTGTTTTGTTTGTTTGGTTTGTCAGCAGGATAACTCAAAAAGTATGGAACGGATTTGGATGAAACTTTGTGGAGTTGTTGGAAATGCCAAAGAAACAAGTGATTAATTTTGGCATCTCTGAGTGCAGAAATTACGATGCAACGAGCTAATACTAATAAAATATTTCAAGTTAGCCTACTCTGCCAAGATGTCGCTGGTGCTGTGAAATCAGTGCCTGGAGCGTCTTCCTCTTGGAATTTCCGTCGAGGGGAACCCTCCCCCTTCCCTCTACGCCGCCCCATTCGTGAAAAATCCGCCTCGGGAAGCTCATAAGGACCCCGTGCCGGAGGTTTGCACTCTCTGAGTGTATATTGCCTCTAGTTTTAAATATTTTTATTCCCAAGACCATTGTTGATGACATATGTTAAACTGCAAATATGTATTATATTTTAGTGCCAATGAAGTTATAAATACCTCATTAAAAAAAACCATATTAACACATCATTGATCTATAAACACCCGGGTTCTCTTCCAGTATTCATATTCTACAAAATTTAAGACTAATGAGGGATAATGAGGACTTTGTTGATTGATTTGAAAACTTTATCTTTTCTCTAGTGAACATTCCTTGATCCTTTTTTTGCATACAGATTAGATGTTCTCTAAGGATTTGATCATTGTTATAGTTTCAATAGATAAGGAACAAGAAAATTAAACAAATATAACTTCAGTTTATTGCGTTCCTATCGATTTAGTTTTAGTAATGATTAAAACACTGTAGTCAACTTTGATCAATTTGATACGTTTAAGTAATAGAGTGTGTATTATAGCTAATCAATAATAACACCTAAGAGATTGTAAAATAATAATCCTACGCTGTAAATATATTGACTTACAGATATATAATATATGATAAGCCAGATATTCAAGAAATTAAAACTTCTCTTTCTTTTAGAGTGGTATTATAAGTATATTTGTTGTGATTTTTTTGCCTATATGGTTCGATAGAATTACGCCGATAGGTATATAATAGCATACTAGTTGTAAGTAGTCTAACGAACCAAGGATCTTATCATGAGATTGACCAAAAATGGCCATTCCCTCTCGGGATTCGAACC
>CP045899.1:22843984-22856266 GCA_013387185.1 Caligus rogercresseyi | reverse complement strand
GCCATATGAGCTAACTAAATGAAAAAATACTTCAATTGGGGGGAAATAGTGTATCTTGGGGATGTTTTTATGAAATAAAGGATTATACAGCGCATGAAAAACTAAAGAGGATGAGTGTTTTAGAACGAGTTAATTGTAAGAACGAGAGATCGGTCCAAGAACGAATAGTTTTTACAATCTTATTAAATTAATTAGTAATAAGGAAACGCCGAATATTTTAGTGATAGAAATTCAAACAAGACATTTTTAAAGTGATTGAGAGGAGGAAGGAAGATTATGGCTGAGAACACCAGTAAATGTACTGTTATTCAAGGATTAAATATATAAATGTTAAATCATTCTCTTATTAGTTTAAATACAGAGTACTTAACAGCACCATTGACATTTGGTAGCATATATGGGACTACAGCGGAAGAAAGATTGTTGTGCTTTTTGCAGGGATTCGCTGAGACATTAAAACATTTTTTTATTAGAGTGCAGATATGTGTAGAAATTAGAGTGATCTTAAAATATTATTTAAATTGTTTTAATACACATTTGCGAAGTAAGATTATATTACTTATATATTACCGTAACAGCAAGCTTTAATTTATTTTACCACAAAAACTCAGTATTTTATTCTTAAAAATGAGATCTACACGAGTATATCTTCCTAATTTTTTAAATTCTTAATTGATATATTGTTACTAACATGCGTTTTAATACATATTATTAAAATTAAACATATTTAATTAAGTTGTACTTGGTACAAAAAAAGTTATAAAAAATACTTTTATTGAGTTAGTAGCATCAAAAGAAGACTTCATAAGAAGTTTTTAATAAGATTATATCTTAAACTTTGTGAATGGATATTGTAAGGTCAGTTCACAATCAAAAAAGAGTGCTAAAGAGTTGAAATTAATTGCAAAGGGTAGTAAAAGAATACAGAATACATTTCATGGCCAGATATGAAATTTGAAATGGACAATGATAAATGACAGATAATGTCAACATGAAGTCAAATTTAAATACCCAGGGATAAAAAATCCAGATTTTTCTTTTAACATACCTAATTTGTGTTATTGGTCTCTTTTTCTATTTCTTGAGACTACTATTTAGACTTTGACTACTTCAGCAAGAGAAAAAACCTTTCACTGACCTCATTGTTTCATGAACTTTATTAGAATGTCATCGCTTTTTAGTCATAAATATCACAATATGGCTTGAATCCTTTTTCTTTATGAAATAATATTATTTTCTACTTGTATTTATTTTTGGAGATCAGGTTTGGTTTGTTTAATTCCTAGCATAGATCAGAGCTTCATCTGGTATATGTTGGTAGGTGATTTATCTAAGAAAACCATGTCTATATTAATAAAAATATTACACAAGAGACTAAAGGTTGAAATGTTAAAAATAGGATCACCTAAGTCTTTGTCTATAGATATATCTCTCAAGTTGTATTATCTCCCTCCTGAAAAGTCGTAGATGAGGTGGTAGGGTGTGTCCTCGTCGCAAAGTTGGCATGGACGGGCTCTTACCCATTTCCTTCTTACACAGATATCGATTTAAACTATGTGATTGCACACCGTTCAGAGAGTTATTGAAATTTGAAAGGAAGGCGATAGCCGTGTGGCGTGTTCAGCTCTCAATCTTGGGGCCGCAGGTCGAATATCCGAGAGGGAATGGTTACTTTTGGTATAACTCATTGATAAGATCAACTAGGTTCGAGTGATTAATTTAATGCGTAATGCGAGAGTCGATACGCAATTCTATCGAACCATATTGACAAAAAACAATGATGTCGCTGACGAAAAAAAGATACTTTTGGCTCAAAAGTGCTCCTTGATAAAAAGTTTTATTTGCGTCGGCCCTTCAAAGTTTGCCATCCAGTTTGCAATAATTTTGCAATGATTCCTTTTTGAGCGCATGCTTTGCATGGATCGTATCCTCGCGTCCAATATCGTACAGCCCAAAAGATCATTTCCCTTGTATTTAGTCATGGAATTTTAATTGAGAACAAAAACATCGTCCTTTAATGCCTTGTTCATGTGAAATTTGTACTTTGCTTGGCTCCTTCCAAAGCTTCACTCCCATGAATTTACCTTGAAATCCATTTGTATTGTTTTTACAAAAAAGTAATCATATTTAGCTTATTTAGATGACATTGAAGATTTGTATGTGTGTGTCTGTGTGCTTTACAAATCCTCAATGAGACATTATGAATGAAAATAAAATACGAGGATTCTGCTCCTCTATGTTTATAAATATATATATTTAAGAAATTCATTTAAAAAACTAATTGGTTGCAGTAACATTAGATATAGTTCCTTCTTCGATCAGATTTACAAATACCCAAATAAAATGAATGGATTATCTGTTTTGACGATGAAATAATGCTGTTATTACTATTATTACTAGTGAGGAGCAAAACTGTGACGTCATTAGTATTGTGAACATAAATAAAACTTTTTTCTAACCATCTGCAACCATAGAGATATAAAGATATAGATAACTGATTTAATTATTCAGAGAAATACGTCATTGTGTCAAGAATACAGCTGAACGATGTTTCTCTGCTATTGGAGGATGGATTCTTCAGAGAAATACGTCATTGTGTCCAGAATACAACTGAACGATGTTTCTCTGCTAATTGGAGGGAATAAGCTCTCTATATCTTTATATCTCTATCTCAGCAACAGAGTAGGAAATGACTTGCTACTATTATTACTATTGAGAAGCTAGAACTGTGACGTCATAAATATAGTAACATAAATAAACTATTTTCTTATCACCGACAACAGAGTAGGAATGACTTGCAGTGGGTTTGTAAAGTCTTTATTCAATCATAAATAAGATATTATGTATGAGAGCACATTTATTTCAGGATTTGGTTAGCAAAACAAGCTTCTTGACAAATATTTTTCCTGGTATGTAGTAAAATACAATAAAACTGCACAACACCATTCCTTTAAGTCTTTTATTTAGTCAGAAAAAGTTTATTCGATCTTTAACAATCTTTCGATTTAAATGATGAATGAGGCTTTTTAACCCTCCGCCGAGGAGGATTGGTTTGCGTTGTTTGTTGTTGGTTTGTTTGTCAGCAGATAACTCAAAAGTACAGAACGGATTCGGATGAAACTTTTTTGAGTTGTTGGAACGCCAAAAGAACAAGTAATTAAATTTTGGCATCTCTGAGTGCTTCTTTAAGATGCAAAATGAGCTAAATACTAATAAATATTTCAAGTTAGCCTACTCTGCATAGATGTCGCTGTGCTGTAAAATCGGGTGCCGGGAGGTCTTCCTCTCGGAATTCCGTCGAGGGGAACCCTCTCCCGTCCCTCTACACCGCCCCAGTCGTGAAAAATCCGCCTCGGAAGGCTTATAAGGACCCCCGTGACGGCGGAGGTTTGCACTCTCTATTTCTTTATATTGTTAATTACTTTATTCAAATGGTTGATATCTTAATCTCTGTATCCTACGAAACATGACTGTTCATTGAACATATCTCATATAGCATGTACATAGAGTGTCTTCAAATTCATAATCCTTTTTACATATTAATATGATCCTACAAACATATTATAAAAAATAATATATGTATGCTAATACATACCTACCCTCTAAGATTCCATATATTGAAAAAATATGCAAGGTGTTAAGAAATTGATTCAATTGCCCAGTAATGAAGCTAATATAATTATTGATATTGTAGGGCTTTAGTTTCATTCATAATGTACTTGATGGATTTTATTGCGGTCTAAATGTCATTCTCATACTATTGCAACAACCAAGGGCAAAACTCCTAGAGGCTTTTCAGTCGGGTGTCTTATGGAATGAAAATTCTCCTTTTTAGATAATATATTTCTAAATAAGAACAATAGATATATTCAGCGATGGAATACCTCTGTTGTTTCCGCAAACTTGCGATTATATTTGTCCTTTGCTATCTCTATTTTATTTTTATCCTTAGAGCCATAATCATTTTATTGTTATATATTATTAAAAAACAACAACATTCATGATATGGCAATTAGAGCAAGGATGCCGAAGCGAATCGGCGTGCCGAAGCGATGGAAGACCCTTCGATTCGGTTCGGCACCGAAAGTGGCGTTCGAACTTGGCAAAAAAATCGAAAATTCTTTCTCAGTCTCATAGCAATATTGGAAGTATTTACACCCCCAATCCATGAGCGACAATTGTATTATTATTATGTCATTATTTTAAGAACGCGTTAGTTATTATTTAGCTTTATGAAAGGTTCAAACAATATATACAACTTCATACTCGTAACTTGTATGTTGTTGTCAGTCTGGCGCCAAAATATCCGTTCTGTTCTCCTTTGTATACGTTTAATATTGAATGTATTTCTTTTATCCATCCCAAAACGTTAAAAAAACGTACTTATGTTAATACGTAGAAGTACTATACACGTGGAGATGAAAGCTCGAAAAAAAGGTTTGTCGCCATCGAATGTCTGGGTTAAAGCATATTTTTTCACGCAACTAGAGTTATTTTCTTCCTCAGTTTACAAACAGTCCAAGTTAGCTTTACCATGGTGAAAGAGTGGGTGGCAATCGAGAAGCCTGCTCCATGTTGGAAGCATTTCCTAAAGAATAAAGACGATAACAAAGAGGTCAAATGTACGAAATGCAACAAAATCTTTAAAAACCCAACATGTGACACATCTCTCTACCACCTGAACAAAGTCCACTTTCTTCAAGTAGTTTCAGCCACCAAGAAGAAAACTTTGGACAAGGATTCAATCGCCCCATCAACTCAGCCGTCAATCATTGCGGCACTTACTCGAAAAGAAACTCAGTCAATGGGTGATGTATATTATTATAAATCATTGAATTTTTATAAAAGTAAATATATTTGAAAAATGTTTTTCTTCAATTTGATTTTGAACAATTTCTTTTGAACAATTTGTTTTTGAACAACTTCTTTGGAACAATTTGTTTTTGAACAATTTTTTTAAATAAGATAAAAATTAACATTCTATAACAATTTAATTAACTGTCCGTCTGATTTTGGAATTAATGTTTAGTTTTCGCGCGAATGACAAGCATCGACCGAATTTCATTTAGAACCATCGCCACCAGCGTTGACATTCAAGAAGGACTACGTGCCCGTGGCTTCAAGGTTGTGAAGGATCCTCGCTCCGTCAAATCTCACGTTTTAGCCTTTGCCGACGAAATAAAAGATGAGATCAAGATAAAATTACAAAAGTTACGCAAAACTGAAAAGTTTTCCATCAGTCTTGACGAGTGGACGTCGATTAACAATAAAAGTTAGACATTTGCCAATGATATATTTCAGATCTACTTTGAGAAAAAAAACATTTGTATGATATACTTTCCTCGCTCTAGAGCAATTGATTCGGGGATTGTGGATTTTGCAATAAGCCAAACAGAATTATTGGTTTTTAATTTGGAGCGCTGTTTCTGTGTCAGTGTATATGTGCCTCTTCTCCCCCCCCCTTCTCTCTCTCTCTCTCTGTGATCTGCATGTATCTAGGTGTCTCTGTCTGTCTCCTTGTTTCTCTCTCTCTCACATACAAATTTCTCCGCTTTAATCCATCTGTAGGTTCACATGTTTGAATGTTCACACTGGAGATCACCAAGTAATTTCGCTGGGTCTTATTCGCGTCAAAGGATATCTTCCTGCAGAGAAGGCCGTCGAACTCGTTGATCAACGACTACTGGACTTCGGCATCATTCGCGCCAGGGATTTGGTAGCGTCAACCACAGATGGGGCTTCCGTAATGCGCAAATTCGGGACATTATTGGATTGCCTTCATCAACAATGCTTTGCGCATGCGTTGCACCTTGGAGTGTGCGATGTGCTTTACAAAAAGCAAATTCAAGACCTGGAAAATGATGAAGGAGATTCAACAGATGAGGAGGAAGAGGGGGGGGGGGGGATGACATTGACGACAGTATTCAGGAAGAGGCTGCTTCAAATGTTCCTCCTTTCGCCGACTCACTAGAAGACGTCATTCGGAAGGTTCGAAAGATTGTCAAGACTTTCAAAAAGTCTCCCGTCAAAAACGATTTTCTGGCTAAATGTTGCTTGGCCGAAGGACTGAAAGAGACAAAGCTGACTCTCGACATAAAGATTCGTTGGAATAGCATCGTCACAATGATTGACTCTGTTCTACGCGCACGGAAAGCCGTCACTCTGGCACTCACGGAATTTTCGCTCACTCATCTTCTCTTATCCGAAGCTGAGATTAAGCTGCTGAAAGGAGTCTGCGATTGTTTAGAGACGGTGGCTGCAGGGTCAACGGGACTGGGATCGAGAGACATGGACCTTGCGAGAGGTGACCGAATTATGGAGTTCATCCTCACCAGATTAAGCAAAGACACGACCCAGTTTGGAGCTTCGATGCATCAAGCCATTTCTCAGCGTTTGGAGCAACGACGACTGCCTCAAATCTCTGGTCTTCTTCGATACTTGTCTGGTGACGATCTTGAAGAGTCATCGCTCATTTATCCTCCCCGTAAAGAGCTCATCAAAACCGCCCAAGAGCTTTACATCAAACTATTTTGGGAGGCAAACGCCGAGGTTAAAGTAGAAACCCCAGAACCTCCGTCTCAGACTGATGAACCTCCGAGCAAAAAGTCGAGAGCGGAGGAGTTGAAAGATTTTCTCAACGCCAAGGAAAAACCTAGCACCAATTATCTCTCCTCTGTCAACGGAATTAATGGACAGATTAAAAGAGAGTTCAGCAGCTTCGATGCGACGGGAACTCTACCGCCAACCCTCTCCAAAGTCTTTCACGCTCTCAAAACAATTCCTCCCACTAGTGTGGAAGCAGAAAGAGCATTTTCCGCCGCAGGATTATTCCTGACAAAACTTCGCAGCTGTTTAGATGACAGAAGCCTAGACACCCTTTGCATGCTGCGACATTTCTTCTTGCATAATAAAAAGTGATCTCACTCTCTCTAACGCACACTTTTTCGTTTTTCGTGGCATTCTGTCATTTAAAATATTTCGTTGATAATAGTTTTTTCTATGTGCCATAAATATCTTTAATTATAATATACCCAGGTAGTTTTTCTTTCAAATTGTTTCTATGTGCCATACATCTGTAATTGTAGTATAACATTTTAGTTTTGCTCTCAAAATTGTTTGCCTGAAAAACAAATTGTCAATAAAACTAAACCTTTGGATTTCCTTAGCATCTATTATTATAATTTGTAAAACTGATGTCTAACATCTCATCATTATGATTTAACAAACATCATATTGCTCGCTATTAGTTTTTTATTGTTAAAGGTATAATAAGAATATCATCTTTCGATTTTTTTCGTTTTTTTTCGATTGCCGAAAGAAGGCGTTTCAATTTCGGCAGAGGCCGAAAAAAAACTTCGATTTTGCTATACCCTAATTACAGTGATCCGAGAGCTTTCAGACCTATTACTCTCACTAATGTTGCCTTGAAAATACTAGAGCGGATGGTCCAATGGAAAATATAACCAGAAGTGTGACTTGAATCTTCAAAATCAACATGCCTTTATCAAAGGTAAATCCACTGACACAGCTGTCAGTGAGTTTCTAATTTCTGTGAAGGCAGTTATCATAGGAAGGAAGAAGCCCTTGTGGTTTTCCTAGATATAAAAGGAGCTTTTGATAGGGTTGACTTTGACCATATCATTGAGTCAATGAACAAACACAACATAGATAAAACAATTGAAAGCTGGTATAATATCTATTAAAAAATAGGTTCGTATATGCCAGTCTTGGCGTTGAACAAGTATCTGTAATACAACGAGAGGCTGCCCCCAGGGAGGGATCCTTTCTCCAATGGCTTGGAACCTTGCCTTTCAGGAAGCAGTGGACCTAATCGAGAAACCAGTCTTCAAAATAGCCTATGCAGATGACCTGACTCTTTGTGTTCGGGGTATTGACCGCCCTACCCTGGTCAGTTTGATGCAAGAGGTCTTAAATAAACTCCTGGTGTGGGCTAAATTTAGAAATACCACTTTCAGCAATGCCAAAACCAAAACTATGATCTTCTCAAAACGCAAAAAGAACCTTGACGCTTCGCTATTTATGGATGGGATCGAGATCGAACGAGTAAAAAACGTTTAAATATCTCGGTCTAATCATAGATGATAATCTTCGTTGGAATGATCACATTAAGTACATCACCTCTAAAGCAAAAAGAGTCCTATTTGCCCTCAAAACTTTTGTGGGGCTCGATTGGGGTCTTAGCCCTCCAAAGTCAAAATGGATTTACGAAACCTATGTAAGGTCAGTTTTGAGCTACGGAGCAATAGCTTTCGCGGCTAAAATTCAAGTCAATAACCCCATGAAAAGTTGTCTAAAGAAGGTACAAAGACTTGGCCTTATATCGATTACCGGAGCCATGAGATCAACCCCAACTGCACCCTGGAGGTGCTGTGTGGTTTAGTTCCATTGCATCTATATATAATGGAGCGAGCTTGTCTAGCAAGATTTCAAACAAGGAGTGGAACTCTCCTGTTTGGTCTGGTATTTGAGCAAAGGATATCTCCGGTATATAGATAAGTTCTTGGAAAAATACAACATTCCAACTCCCAGTCCTAGTATAACAGTGTGGTCTGGGAAAAAGGATACAGTGTTACAAGAAAGTGGTGCGTTGATGATTTCGATATCATTGGATATACTGATGGCTCAAAAATATGTGGCCACACAGGAGCAGGTTGGATCATCGCGCGGGGTGATGTGGTACTAGAAGAGCGAATATTGAAGCTAGACGACACTAATACTGTGTTTCAGGCAGAGGTCGAGGCCATGAGGAGTCTTGTGAGTGGCCTAGGAATGAGCAAAATGGAGGGCAAAAAGCTCTTAATTTTGTCCGACAGTCTTTCTACCATTAAGAGCTTGGACGTTAGGCCGGGTAAAACGATTAGTGCGGACGTAAATAACTGCAGGAAAGCCCTCGAATCTTCCAGATGTGACATCACAGTGGGATGGGTAAGGGTCACAACGACACTACGGGCAACGAATATGCCGACTTCCTCGCAAAAGAAGGCGCGCAATCAGGCGGCCAAGTGGTTGTGCCTATATCCGTCAACCAGACAAAGAACTCCCTAAAGAACACGTCCTTGTCAATGTGGAAAGCCCAATGGCTGGCCATGGATTCCTGTAGACAATCGAAGCATTTCGTCCCGAGCCGTATATTGGAAGGAAGATTTTTCGTTTTAAGAGGAAAAATGTCTCGAAGATCGTTGCTATGGTTACCGGACATATTGGCCTAAACGCACACCTCTACAAGATGGGAAAGTCTTCTACCCCGGTTTGCCGACTGTGTGAGGAAGAGGATGAAACCCTATCCACCTAATCTGCGTGTGTCCCCGAACGAGGATGGAGATGGACGAACTGGCCGAGGAGATGCGAAGAAGGAAAAAGCCCATGGAGGAGTATCTTCTAAGAGTCTTTTTGCTTTTGTGTCAATATAATTTATTTCGAAATAAAGGTTAGCTCCTAGACAGTTTATTACCGGCTGATACCGGATTGAATTCTGGTGTGGTGGGGCTGATCTAGGAGCTAAACAAACAAACAAGTTTTCTCCGATGGCAGTACGTGGGATGCTTCCAATGTGTTTTTGGACTCTGGAACGACCATTTTATGCTTATATCGTTAGTAAAGTATTACAAGAAGCTTATTTTGTTGATTGATCCCAGAGATATAAAACAAAAAGGTTTCGTGATTGATGAACTTTGCTTTAACTCTGACATTATCCTCCTTGGATGACTCTTCGCCTCTCATGTGTAAATTAGTTGCGTTTGAAAGTGGCACGTTTTTTAATAATATTAATAAATAAATTTGTTTTTACTCTTCTTATGCTGGGTTTTATTTTCTGATATTCGAAAAGGGGAATGGGGATGGTACCGTATTGTTGATGAGGAGATAACATTTGGCATTCTTTATCTCTATAAAAAGTTGTATCTTTTGTTATGTATTTTGTTCATAGTGTATAGTTACTTTATTTAATAGTTCATTTTGTTAGTATTAGTTAAAATAAAATCCATGTGATAACACTTCTTCCATAACTCTACTTCAACAGTTTTTTATTGTTTACCAAGATTTTTATATCAGATGATCAGGAAAATAAATTAAGTCCGCTCATATGTTTCTAATAAACCTAATATTTTTAACCAGAAAAATATGAATAACAATAAATCACACTTCTAATTGTGTTGTATTCAACACAAGAAATGAAGAATTAAAGAGTCCTCGTAGACTTTAATAGAACATCTAAGAAACTGGACATTTTACTCCTGAAAGATGGTAGTGCATCTAAGGACCGAGACACAATATTAAGATTTTCTCTAAATTTGGGTTTCCATACAATGCTGTTATGCGTTTACAAAGAGAACCAGCTAACCAATGTTATGACGTTGTTTTTTCTCTTTCTTTTCTTTTGAACATCACTGAGATGATTCATCAGTTTAAAAAAGACCCCACAAAGTGCTAAATGATACTCCAAAGTTGACGCTTCCCAAATATACCTGCCAATTATCATTAGGAGTGTTTCGGCTGTGAATAGAGAAGCTTATCTCTCAAAATTGGATTAAGATCTCAAGAATAATGCCGCAATACTATTGTGATCGATAACAATACTATGAGAGTATATCATCCAAGGTCTTCGATAAGATTGCAAACCCGTTCGTCTCAGGAATACCTTTGGAAAATCCGTTACGAATTAGTCGATTGGCGCTCAAAGTGCCAAATTGGCAATGCTTGTGACAGGTGAATCCTAAGGCCCATGGGTGGTGGCTTGGAACCCCAACATATCATAGTCTGTCACAGGCGGAATCCTAAAGCCCAAAGGCGGTGGGGTTTGAACCCAAATATGTCATTACTGTGATTGGCGGACCCAAGAGCCCAAGAGCGATGGTTAGGAACCCAAATATCATTGCCGTGACTGGCGGAACCCTAGGTCTAGGTTCATGTATTTTATGAATAAATTGCGGGCAATTTTCCTAGCCCATATATATATAATTTCTACAAAAGTTGAAAAATACAATACACAAACAACACAACATATATATGTATATATATATATATAATTTCTACAAACGTCAAAATATACAAACACACATATCTCTCTCTCTCTATATAATATTATATCTTTTGATATGAGAATATACGATTACCATTTGGTAACGGCAGTTAGTGTAACCTGGATAGGAAGAAAAAAAGAAGGGAGAGAAGTGAGGCAAAATACTCCCTCCCTTCTCTTCTCTTTTCTATCCAGGTAACACTAACAGATTACCAGATGGTAATCGTATATTCTCATATCAAAATCAATTTTGGGGAGAGTACGTATTTGCTTATATCTCTTAAAGTATAGCGATTTTTAGAACACCAAACATATCAAATGAAAGCTTGGTTAACCAGCTTTAATATTTTGGTATACTAAATCATGTCAATTAATAAGTAGAGAGTTATATGTACATTAAAAAAGCCTATCTCGCGTACAAAATGACGCATATAATGGATTATAAATGCGTCAGAGACAAAGTAAAATTTTGAGAGGATACCTTGACGCAAATCTAAGAAACACATTATTATTTATTTTTTCATAATCGATTTCTTATAGGTCAATACAGGCTCTGAATCATATGATGTAAACTCAGATTGTACTGAATTCTGAATGATAGAATGCAACCAAGGTCATTTTTGGATTTATCATCTAAAGTTTTACTAAACTTAAAAGTACTATTTTACTCTGAAGCGAACAAGTCATCTTCTACAGGCGAGTGAAGTTAATTGATACAAAAAGCTATGAAATAAGCTAACAATACACACTCCATTTCTTGCTTTGTTTTTACTGAAAACTTTGTTTTATTAAAAAACATCAAACATACGTCTGGTAGTAAATTAGATTTCCTTTAAATTAATAATTATTATTGAAGTCTGTAACGTCCACCATTTTGAAGAAATTTGCGGAAAACTATATTTTTACTAAATTTTTAAAACTTTGACCTCGTTGCGCGACCTCGTAATGTTGACCGATTTTGTTCAAACTTTGTATGTCGTCTTCTTTTATCACCAAGAAACAGAAAATCCACAAAGTTGCTAACATTTCAAACATTTGAAAAATAAGAACAACCCTAATATATATTATATATATATATATATATATATATATATATATATATAATATATATATATATATATATATATATATATATAATATATATATATATATATATATATATATAATATATATATATATATATATATAATAATATTTATATATATATAATATATCGAATGTTACCGGCGCTGCCCGGGATTTTC
>CP045899.1:22827122-22843884 GCA_013387185.1 Caligus rogercresseyi | reverse complement strand
CGAAAAGTTAAATATACATAATGACTCAACACCATTTAGATATCTTTGGCAAAAATATCTCTATATTTTTACCCTCAGGACGTCCTCATTTGTACCTGTTCCTTGGTGTGTTGATCCTTAAGATAGTCCGTAAGGGGGAATATATGATGTTGATGGGCCACAGATGTTGCCCAATCAAGGAAGACGATAACAAGATTGTTATATATCTTTATTTATTAGATCTGTCGTGTTTGTTTTCAATCAACAAATCACATGCTGCTTCCTTTTTCATTATTTATATTAATATTATAATAGCTGGCTTTTATAATATTTGTTATACCTATCTATTATTTTATACTACCTGAAGTGAAACGGGTTATATTTCTTAGTATGTACCTTAAAGGATAAAAATATCCAATCAAAGCTATTTTTATTTCGGGAAAAGGACAGGAATTGGCTGTTTTATTATAATCTTAATAATGTTATTTTATAATATTTGTATATCTTACAAAAACAACAACATTATAACAATCAAAATCCCCCTTTGCAACCTTTTAGACACAAGGACATATTATATATATATATATTAGTATTTTATACTACTAGAATTAAAACGGGTTCTTTTTTGTATGTATTATGTCTTAATGAATACCATAAGCAAAAATATATCCAAAAACGCTATTTTTATTTTGGGAAAAATGACAGCGATGCCTTGTTTTTATTTTAATGTTGATAAATCACAGCGTTAAACAATTCAAAATCCCCTTTGCATCCTTTATAGATACAAAAATAGTTCTGAAATTATTATATTAAATAATAATTTATATTTATTCATCCCCAAATTTAAGTTTCTACTATTTCATTTTTTAAATATCGGAATATTGTCGTTGTATAGTTTAAACTTTTTTCGATTTTTAAATATATTACATGCTCTCAATAATGTCAAGATACTAATCTCAAATATCAATAGATTCAACTGAATTTTGCTTAAGGATTTTATGGTATTTGTCCAAGTGTTATAAATTTGTCATTCTTTGGAATAGATAACTAAAGTTTGCTTGCATTGAAATCATCTCAAGATAATATGGTATACTATTCAATGAAAACTTTCATCACAAACCAGTATTATTTGATCCTCAAATAACCAGCTTTTGTGATGTGGCTAATTAGTATGGAAGCACTTATATACTTATTTTGTTTTAATGGAGTAATATGATGATAAGTATCTATTTATACAGTAACTCTAAGTTAATCCAATTATACAACCCAACTTGTTTATTTGTAGATTACTCACGAGACTCCCATGGATTCAACCTTTTGGTCATTTTTATGGAGTATAAATTATACTATTTGGAGCAGGACGAATCTAATCGGACTAAGAAGCCTAGTTACACCCAAGAAGTACAATTACTTCAGTGATCAGGGTGTTATTTGATATAGATTTGAATGTTGCTTATTCCAAAAATATAGGATACTTTGACAAATGTTTTAATGCATGCTAATTGTTTTATATCAAAAAATAATGTACAAATATACCATAACATGCAGCCCATACGTAGTCTGATGGTATTCCACTATAGAAGATCAGGATATATGAGTAACATCAAAAAAATATTTTCTTCTTCTTCTACACATTAACAACTATTGAACCATGTTTTATGATGACGATAACTCTTTGTGAAGCCAAAAATGCTCCTTATAATTACATATTTTTGTGTGAAAAAGGTCTTACATAACCAAATAGAAGAAGGTCGTAAATTAGTAATAAAAATAAGTAAAATATATATATATATATATACTGAAGTTTATATATATACATATATGTATGTGTGTGTGTGTGTTCTTTGCTATGGACATTTACGGCCATTAAACCGCAGTCCTTCTAGGGGTTCTACCTTTAACATTGTCTAATGACAATGCGTATACACACATTGATTAAATTATTTTGAAGGGCCACTTTACTTCAAACGACAATAAATATTGTTTTTTTTCTACTCAAAAGTAAGTTCATTCTTTGTTGGATAATGAATTTCACAATATATTACAAAAAACAAAATAAAAACTAAGGTATAAAGAACACCATTAGTATAAAAAATAAATTCCTCCTTCCGACTTAACCACAAGAAACGTTTCAAAAATAAAAAAACAATAATTAAAGATGTATATGAAGCTTATGATTATTAAATTATCAAAATTATCTGATTTTTTATGTACTTAAATTTTTAAAGAAAGCCTTTATTTATAAGTAATATCCTGGCATTTTTGTTAGTGTCATTGAATAAGGATATTATTGTCAAAACATTTGACTATTTCAAGAAGGTACTAAACGGCCTTGAGGATTTTAGAAAATCCTCATAATTTTTTAGCCAAAATTTATGCAAGGATTTAATTTCAATTTATTTCCATTACTCCTTTTCCGTTGTGGTTTATGAATAAAACTATGAATCACACAAAGACTATATTTAAATTTCAAATTTAAAGGGTCAAATACCTTGAATTTTTTCATTTAAAATATAACAATATCATATATATTATTATTTTCAGTATTCAACATCTAAAGTAACCATTATATACAGGAATCAATGTAAAATCTATGCGTATATGGATTTTTAACTGTTACAAAAAAATATCTGGTCCAAAATGCGAATCTTTTAAGATCTCGGCTTTACTTAGATACAATTATATTATTTTATATTTCTTTGCATTATTTTTATCTGTTTTTAAATTACTTATTATAATGTTCCTGAGAAAATGTATTATTTTTATGTATAGTATTTTTTTTTGTACACCCGTACAACATTTATTTTAACTAATATGATATTAACGCTACATCCCAATCTGAGATACATGAAAATAATTGTGACATTTTAACATCTAAAATTAGAGTTTCATCAAATAATCTATTCACAAATTAAAAAAAACATTTTTGATAGGGGGGTTTTAGTGCTTCTAAGTTTGTAAAGAAGATTTTGAATTTTTGCGACAATAAAATTTATTTTGGTTTGATCAGGACCTTTATATATAAAACCAATGTTATCAATTCTTAAATATGACCAAAACTTGTATAATTTTTTGAATGACTAGATCCCATACTTTTTTCAATGTAAAACATCCAATAAAAAATGCCTTCTGTTTCAATCTCGGTCTTACAGAAATAACAACCCTTCCTCTTGCGTTCTCCCATATATGCTTCCGAAGCTCAGTGTATTGGACACCACCCTATAGTAAAAATTTATTGATTAGATAAAAAAATCCTAAGAGAAATAGTTATTACTACCAAGTTTATTCAAGTATTTCTTTTTGTTCAAAAGCTCAGACATTTATATTGTTGGCTGTTTTTATTTAACGTATTATTTTATAAATCATTACTAAGAGTAAATATGCTGAAAACAGTTTCAAAAAACAATAAAGTGGTTTGTTTATAATGTTAATATCTGAAAGCAACAGATTATTATAATCCTGATTTTTTTTTACAACTGTATAACTTTACTTAGAAATCCAGGTTTTAATTTTCATTTATATATACATTTTTATAAAATAAAACTCACATTCATAAAAAAATAAATTATAAAAACTTACAATCACAATATATAAAACAGAATCATAAAATTTTCTCTCACACTTATGAATTTATAAAGGTAATACAACTTTGTTATTCTATAAAAATAATTTGATTTTTAAGACAATTAAATTTAAATATCAACAAAAAGTCCTTCTTTTGTTAAAAAGTTGAATGTATACATTATATTGTTACCTTAGTAATACATATATATTATTACGTTGTCTGCCACTCATGGCTACACGTTACATATATGTAAATTAAGTTTTGAGTCCCTGTTGTCCCCTATCTTTAAATGATGGATTGAATCCTTCAAATAATATTACGTAACAATATAAATATATATTTTTACATCTCAATTGAGGAAAAGTCCTTGAGGGTTTTAAAAAATGAGCGTCATCAATTCCTATTCTCCATTCCGCTTACTTGTAGAGAAGACAGCATTCTTAACTTTTCACTACAAATGGACATATGGTACTTCTTATTATTCTCTGGGTCAAAGGATATTATCATTTAAACTCGGTCAAACAACTCATGTGTATTGTCCAAAAGTAAAGTACGTATATATATATATATATATATATATATATATATATATATATATATATATATATATATATATATATATATATTAATACCTAAAGTTTTAATCTAGTCTCTTTTGTGGTCTGGCTGTAAAAAAACAAAAGATATTGTTGTTATGTAGCTAAATCTATTATTTAATCGTGAAATTGATTATTTGTTTCAGTGTATATTATAAAATATATCTTTTTCGCTTTATGGTATGATTGTATTATTATGTTTATTTTTTTGCCTTTTAACTTTTGCTTAGAGATCAAATTTTAAACTAAAATTTAAATATATATATATCTCTATCTCTCTCTCTCTCTCTCTCTCTCTCTCTCTCTTATATATATATATATATATATATATATATATCTATATATATATACATAAATCTATGTATGTAATTTCTCTAAATCATTAAAATTTCTTAATAATAATAATCATTATTACAATAAAAATCAAGATATTTTGTTAACAAGATGATTACTTTTTAATAATGTTTTCATTTTAGTTTTCACTAAAGGTATCCCTTGTGTAACTATTTGATTCAATCACCGTGCTTATACCGAATAAGTATTTTTTAATAGTTTCAATATTCTTCAACAAAATTAGTTGAAAAATGTGCAAAACTAATAAAAATATACCGATTCCTATACAAACTAATAGATCTGTTTATGAGTGTGCACCCTCGAGCAATTTTATTTAAAAAGTCAGATAACCTATTCGTACATTTAAGTGTAAGGGAAACAGTTTTCCAAGTCTTATTGGTTTTATACATAAATATTGAGAAAGAACAGTATTCTTAGCTATTGGAATGTTTATTGTGCACTTATTATAGGCGGGTCCAATCAATTATTTTGACGCTGATACTTGTTTACTGCGATCTTAAACAGCAATTAACAGGACAAGTTAATAGTGGATACACACCATGTATTAATAGATTTTTTGAATGATTAACTGGACAAAATATTTAATCAATGATATAGATTTTATCTATTCTTATCGAGTCCAAAAATGAATCGTGTTTCATTATTTTTTGTAAATAACAATGACATCAACTTCTTAGATGAAGGATGCTTCATTAGATTTCATTAGTTTTTTTGAATGATTAACTGGACAAAATAATTAATCAATGTTATAAATTTATCTATTCTTATCAAGTCCAAAAACGTATTGTGTTACATAATTTTTTGGTATAAAACAATGAGATCAATATATAAAATGATAGATGTTTCATTGATGATAAGACTGACATTTGCACTTATTTTAAAGTAAACATATATGCAACTAGAGGCATATATACACTCAGAGAGTGCAAACCTCCGCCGTCACGGGGTCCTTATGAACCTTCCGAGGCGGATTTTTCACGACTGGGGCGGTTGTAGAGGGTTCCCCTTGACGGAAATTCCGAGAGGAAGACGCTCCCGGCACCCGATTTTACAGCATAGCGACATCTATTGGCAGAGTAGGCTAACTTGAAATATTTATTAGTATTTAGCTCGTTTTGCATCTTAATTCTGCACTCAGAGATGCCAAAATTTAATCCCTTGTTACTTTTGACATTTCCAACAACTCCACTAAGTTTCATCCGAATCCGTTCAGTACTTTTTGAGTTATCCTGCTGACAAACCAACAAACAAACAAACCAACAAACCAACGCCAGTGAAAACAATACCTCCTTCGGCGGAGGTAATAATCGATGAATGTTGAAACATAAAAAACAATAAGTAATCTTTAGATCCTTGATTAGGTCTTCATGGCAATTGTATATATATATATATATATATATATAATACAGAAAGAGGTGTGTGTGTCCAGACATGTGACAGGAGACACCTTGGTGTTTAAAATAAGGTATGCACCCAACTTATTACATACCCATTTAAAACGGTTGGGCACGTACTTTTACGGAAGGGTCGAGAGTCGTTTGCTTATTCAATTACAAAGTATGGAATATCCACAAGTTTAGGTTTCCCATAGACTTATTTGAAGTATAAGAAATGCCAGACTTTTTACAAATGTAACTCGTATTAAGATATTTTTGTTTGTAAGTATTCAAATATTAGTATTTTCTATTTACTATTTCTAAGTTCTGGGATGAATAATTTCATTAATAGATTCATGTAGTTACTTCAATATTGTCATATATTTAAAGAAGCCCTATTACTTTTATAAATAAAAATATCGAACAACCTATAGCTGTTGTTTTTTTCCTCATCAGCAAGGCCTTTATTTATCTAAGTGACAAAAAGTAACATACTTAAATAAATAGTAAGATAGGAAAATTGTGCTTTTTACAATAAAACATATATAAACATTCTAGTTTATAATTAGTTTCCCATTTAAGACCTAAAATTCGTACCCTAATGAATTCTGTAACAATGATGTAACGAATTTAAAATACCAAGTTAATGAACAAAGACAGATAATACGCATACATAATTAAAAACGTAGATAATAATCCGATTTAAAGTCCATAAGCTATTAGTTCTCCGTGTCCTTAGTGTTTTCGTTATAATAACTTATTATACGTTTTAGCATTCTGGAGTGTCGGGCTGATGAGGAGGGATAGTACTTTATGATTTCATCCGTGAAGTTCCATAGATTGTCCTGGACCTTGGGAATCCTTAGGGAGAGGGCAGCATACCTCGCTGCAGCCGATATGATTATTGATCTCATGTCAATAACATTGACACATCGATCTGTTGTTATGCATTGGCCAATATAAGCTTTGAGATTGGCAATGGCGACAGATAGAGCTTTCCCTTCACTTGAAGTACCCTTCAAGAAAGATGGTAAAGTTGTTTCATAGTTAAATTTTGAACTAAGATTAAATAAATTTAATTGCTGACACTGGAGTATATCATCATTTTTATTATTAAGATATTTTTGTTATTTTTATTGTGTTTGTATGTATATTATAATTGTTTTATAACAAAATTGGAGTGTATGTATCATTATTTGATCTTCTGGTTGATCGTTTAAACCAGATGATGTAAATATATCATTGATTGTTTTATAACACATTCTCTTGATAATAAGTGAGTTTATGTGCTGCAGCTTCATGAGATAATTGAGTTATTAGATAACAAGATATATAAAAAACATCTTTGTCCGGTATCTGTCATTACAATATACTTTCAGTGATGAATAAATTAAATTTACACAAATAAAAATAAATCTTAAAAATATTTCCATCATTGCCTTGGCTTTTTGTATTCAAAAGAGGTCCTTCAGCTAGTGGCTATCAGCAGAAGATACGACGATGACTTGAAGTTTCACAACGGTATCACATAGTCGAAACTGTTTTTACAGATTTTATAAAAAAGCCGTTTCAATACTATTTTATGACCTCTCACCATGGCTACATTCTTTGAAGTTTAATGTTTTTTTATATTTTTATATACGTTTGTTTATAGTAGTTTTAGTAGTAGTATATTGTAGTTCGCCGATAGATTGCATTGATGGGCGGACCCTTTCACAGCCAATTAATTCATTTTGTACTGTATTTTGTCCTAAATTATCCCTGTAATGAAATTTGATTTGGTATTTCATCAGTTATTTTTTTTTGAGAGAAAAAGATTGCATAGCAAAATTATATATATACATATATATTGTCTTTTTATAACACTATTTAATTGAGCTTAACTTCCATTGAGTTTGCTGTACTTTGAGTTAAAGATCTTAGATCAACGTCATCCTCTGATGAGCCTCGACCTCGACTTTTTGGCATTCCTAGCGGTTCTCTGTATATTTAGAGATACTTTTGAAGTGTAAATCCGCTGGCCGTTATTAAAAGTGTATATATTTTTCCCTTTCCTCGAAGGAAACAAGACGTGTTAAAACTTGAGGTCAACATATAGATACACACACGCAATCTTTGAGTTATATTAATCGAATAATAACTGTTATTAAATAATGGCTACGACACGCTTATATGTGTAAATATATGAATTTATACTTTTAATTAATAAACGTGGTTCGCATTATGAAATGAGAGTTGTACTCAAGAAGATGAAACATAATTTGATACATTGGGAGGCACTCAACTTTCGAAGCATTCAGGGAAGTATTTATTAAAATTTAGGATGCCAAAAACGTTTATAACAGAAAAATTTAAGAATATCTAAATAAAATATTTCGTCATATTTTTAATTGTTATTATATCTTTAAAAAATTATCACTTCTTTTACAACATCTTTGTTCGAGGTTCCTCGTATTCAATCTTTCAAGGATTTGTGTATTATTTATGATTTATACCCATCTAGTGGAACAAATAATATCAATTTTAAATGAAATTGAAAGTTGCCAAGATTCCAAAATGTGAATGGGTCGTATTATTTGGCGCACATATTGTCCTGGAGGTAATAACACACAGTTATGTTTATTCTCTTTGATGTTGAAGCCCCAAGTATACATATTTCAAAATATTCTGTATCCGTGCCTCGGGTATTTAAAAAAATAGTTTTCAAGACCGTATTTTTTTCGGGGTCAACTGATTTCATTTTATTTTTTAAATCATATATCAAACAAGAGACGTATTATATAAAAAACTAAATACCCGATAAAACAGTTGGGTACAATTTTATTTCTTTCGACATGCATTTTTAAAACCTTTAAGTGGAGTTCAATTATTGATAAACTGCCCAAAATATCGTTGCATAATACTTATCCTAGCATACATAAAGTGCATGCTGTGTTTAGTTATAAAGGAATGGATAAAATGCTCATAGAGTTCAACTTGGAAGCCTACAAAATCTTAAAATAGATAAAAACTGGAACTGTCTATTAAGAGATCGATGACGGATTAAGTGCCAAGATATGTGCAGTAGACCTCCCAAAAAAAACCACTTTTTTGTTCTTTTACATATACCCAGCGATTCTGGTTCATTTTTTGATGCTGAAAACGAGTATCTAAATAAAAAATCTCTAGCATTCTTAGAAATCGGACGTCACTGGTGTCAAAGGTTTCGTTATGAAGCAAAACTTTTTTGTTATTACTTATTTAGAAAAAACTAGTTTTACAAATTTAGCTATGATCAATTGATGACTTTGTTATTTTTTGCAAATTTTCGTCAAATAATATTTAGTGCCAATAAGTGAACATAAGCGCTGACGCACCAACCATTTTTTAAATAACAGCTCCTACTAGGGTTCTTTATAGTTTCAGGAAGGAAAAAGAAAAAGAGGGTACTCAAGTGATGTTTTTAAGTTATCTTTTAAATACAATGCAATAACCATTTAATCTTATTTCATCAAAACCTGTTTTTATTTATAAACACGTGATTTAAACACCGTATCAGATTCAATTTCACTCTTTGATCTATCAGTCAAGTGCCTTTAACATAAAATGGAAACTCGGACACTGAAGAAGTGCTTAAGCGAGGCACTGGGTATTGTTTATACTCTAGAAATTTTCAAACCAGGTCCATTCCCGTTAACCATATAGAGGTGCAGCTAGCTGCCCGTAGCACCGCCGATTCCCTACTTCGTCTCTGGGCACCGTCTTATTTGCCACTCATCTAATTAAGAAGCTCCATCGCCTCCATGATCTATTTCGTGGTGGTGGATTCACTGCGACGGAAGCGAAAAAACGCCGAGGAGAAGAAGGAGCTCTTTCTCAAGGAATTGCAAACTCGTTTCGATGTCAGTGCCGAAAGTGCTTTGGACATCATCGAAGCCGACAAAACTCTTAGCCGGGTAAACATTCCTTTAATAATTGTAATAAGCTATGATTAATTTACCAAAGTATAACAAGAATTTTTATACCAAATGCCACCACCTATATCTCATTGAGCGTTTCTACCTTCAGCTTACAAACATCCATCCAACCTTCTTGGAGCTCCCGGTCACACAATGGGCTTCTGATTCAACATTCATTGAGTTAAGCGGCATCGTCACCTCTCTTCAAGTTGTCAATGACGCGGAGAAGAGGGCCGTCAAGTTCGGGTCTGACTTTACTGAAGTGCTGACCAAGAGCGAGAAACAGCGTCAGAACATTCTTCAGGCTGTTGAACTTTCACGTCGTGCGTTTCCTCACGCAACCCGAAAGTGTTTCAATCGTGTCAACGCTACCAGCTCTGTGATTGAGCTGATGGTATCGTCTGGTTATGACGCCCGTTAGATTCATTTACGGAATTCATAGTTCAATCCATAATTTTTTGATTGTCAAATATGAGCATATATATAATATTATATATATATATATATTATATATATATAATATATATATATATATATATAATATATATATATATATATATATATAATATATATATATATATATATATATATATATATACATATATATTTATTTATAATAATAATATATATGTTGAACAAAATGTCTATTGGCGAATTCACGAGATTACCATAATGACATTTCCATTGAAAAACTGTATTTTGAGAAAAACAAAAAATTAAAAGAATTGGTATCAATACTGATGAGAGGGATTCAGAGGGAGTAGATTGGGATTCGATGGGGAAAATCTACTATCATTAGTCGTTTTAAAACGTATTAAAAAGATAACTTAAAACATCTACATGAGTACCCTCTTTTTCTTTTTCCTTCTTGAAACTATAAACCGGCTTTTTATATAGTTTTTTTATAATTCACAGTTCAATTTTACAGAATGTACATAAATACATAAAAACCAAAGCTAATAAGTTAAAATGAAACACAAATAAAACATTATAGTTTAAAATTTTAGCATTGGAGATGAACTAAAACATATTGTACGACGATAAGAACTTAAAACTTAAAACACAAATAAATAATATCGAATCATTTAAAATATTGCACAAAAAATATTGAATAAACTTTTCGCATCTAAAAAAGCACTTAAAAATTCTAAATATTGTTCGGCGAGGATTGAGGGATAAAGATGGATAATATTGGGCCTCATTAGACGCGTACGAACATACTTCATTCTGAAGAGAGGGAATCTTCAATTCCAGCGCACCATACCTAGCCGCAGCCGAGAGAAGCACACTTCTTAGCTCGTACGGATGAAGAGGGTCCCACGATGTAATTTTCTTCGCAATTAAGGCCTTTCGCGTTCAAAATAGCAAAGTTTATGGCTTTAGTACGATTTGGCATTGTTGCCCATATCAAATAAAATATTTGCTTTGGAGTATTTATCTGCCGATTCTTTTCCAAGACCTTTTACATTGAGAATTACAAACCGTTTAAGAATCTCCACTGCCTGGCACTCTGCAAAAGCATGAATAGTGGAATTATATATTCTGCCACAGTCCTTACAGGGCTTCCAAAACTTGATGCAATCTGCAGATATTTGTAACTGCGAAGTAAATTTTTCCCCATCATATATTTTAGAGAGCGAACCAGTGATTCTTTTTCTCCGTTTTTTCCGGGAGGTCGAGCAATTTAAGTATTTATTTTATATATTTGCCACTTCTTCATTATAAGAAAATTCTGACAACTTAAGATGCCAAGGTTTTGGAATACCATGGAATTTGCAGATCTTGACAAAGGAAATTTAAATCTTCCATCTCGGAAAATTGTTTGAGTCCTTAAATCATGGAGAGTTAAAATTCCATGAGTTAATGCAAATTCTTCCAATTCTGCAGGGCCACTCAAGTTTCGAAAGAAAAATGTCTTTTCATAATTATTTCTTATAATATCAACAGTAGAGTCATTCTCAAAAGAAGGTTTATTTTTCTAAATAATCCGTTGCACTACCCCCCAGATCGGGGATAATTTAGAGGTCGTTTCATTAGTAAGGTCCGTACCCATCATAAGCCTATTATATATTTTATTAAAACTTTTGTTCTTCGCCATTCTATTGACGGATTTTTCGAAATATCAATAAGATTTTTATATAAACTTTGGATAAAATAACAGAGAGCTGAGAGATACCTCCCCAAGGAGTTTTTTTGGCCTTTTCACTGCAGGAATATAATTCTTGTGAAATAAGTTCCTCATCCATTTTCCTTCCTCCTCGATTGCCCGCTCAGCAATGGAAGGGATAGAGGTTGCTTTGTAGAGAACAGCCGGAACAGTTTTTGTATTGTAAAAGTCCATTCTTTTCTGAAGATTCAGACTCCGCCACTTCCCTGTTCTCTGTAGAATTAGCGAAGAAATGTCCGTCCAATTCTTTTCATCAAACCCTTTCGACACCATTCTATCTCCAGAATTTATATTCTGCTCTTCACTTTGCATTCGTTAATTTTAAAATCCAGGGGTGGGTCCATGATCCTACTGGTAAAATGGCTGTTTTGGTCCTGTTGAGAGAAAGACCAGATATCTTCTCATATTCAGCAAAAAAAGTCGAGGATCACTCTCACACGCTTAAAAATCTGATTTTCAGAGTTACCCTCTATCGTCAGGTAACGTCATCTGCGTATAAGTCGACCCAATGGCGACTCCCCTCAAAGTCGATTCCAAAACCATGGAACTTATCCTGCAGTCTGCTGACGATTTATATAGTTAAATAACATTGTTGGCTTCCATTAAATTATCTGCAGCTCGAATGATGAAGTTTCAGACAGTCGCATTCTGAATGGTAATTTAGGTCTGTCCAGCAGCCTCGTAAAAATAGATTGGATTTGTTTAGCAGCAAGGGGGAGTATAATGTTTCAAATACAAAGTAAATTCCGATTGTATTTATTCCTTTTAAACTCATGGAGCTCCAATCGAAGCTCTTCTCACGAATAAATACTGCCGTTGGCTATTTTTATGATCATTTCCATATATTTTGTGACAGATAATCACATAGTTCCTTATCTTTCCACATATTTCGAACCCAGTATGCATTTCAAGATTTTCATAAATAATCAAAACTATGAAAAAAGATAGTTTATATTCATTAATATATAACCTAACGATTAGAGCTCAGTTTGTTAAGGCATGTTATACTCTCAATGTTGTTCGCCCTCCAAGAGGGGAAGACCAAAAAAATTGGTCAGCTTCATCAAAAGAATGTTATAGGTTCAATTGGTTAATTTAAATGCTATAATGCTTATTATTCATATTCTCTTAAATGCAACTCAATTTGAGGATGTAGTCAAAATAAATAAATAAAGTGCGTCCATTTCAGACACTCAATCCTATAGCCTCATACTTATTGATGTATCTTAAAATGGTTGAATATGATCAATTTACCAGTCATACATTAATGTTGTGAAAAATGAAAACCTTACTTTATCTCGGAAATGTTCCATGCAGCGTTTTCATCAACCTTCTGAACTATTTGGCAAATTTTCCTAGAAACACACACACATATATATATATATATATTGTGTAGATACGTTGTACACCTCTTCCATGCTCACTCAGGAAAGACAAAAATATTTGTAGATCCTTGAAAGAAAATAAGGAACCTTTCTCTCTCTCTCTCACGTATTCAAAACTTAAAGGTTGGTGTATTTTAATGTTCACGGGTCCAAACGCGACGTAAATAAGTCACCAAAATCTCAGAATTCTGATAAAAATATGGTTTCCAATCCAGGAAGGTAAATGAAAAGGTAAGGCTTTGAAGTATCTATCCCTTTCAGATCCAGGAGCTAAAAATCTCCATTTCTATGGATGAAGTCCCTCTTTTTCGACTCCGAAACTATTGGGGACGGGAGTAAGTTAATTATCTCTCTCTTTCTTCTATATCACTTACTCTTTCTCTTTCTTTTCCCCCCTTCCCTTTTGGTCCAAGAAAATACTAACAATATTCCGTGAATCCCAAAAACATTGAAGAGGTGTACAAAAGTAGAACGTATTCCTTTGTTGTTAGCATGATATAAATAATTTTACGATGCATACATATTACTATTATTATAGCAGAGGACTTCAATAAGTTATTTCAGGCTGCGTGTCATTACTTTAATGTTTGCAATATTTAAAACAGGGACTTTATTTTAATTCGATACGACTTTTTAATACTATCCTCATTGAAATCAACAACTTCAGCACTTAATATCTTGTTTAACAAATTTTAAATAAGATTATGAAAAATATATTTTGCCCCGGGACTGTATAAGACTTCTAAAAAAATAAATCAAAGTTTTTTTTAACCCTTGGACGCATGAGTGATTCCCTTCACAAAATCCATTGTCACCTATGACAAAAAACCCGTTTACACTTTTATTTTGGTATACTTAAGGGTAATAAAATGATTATCTTAGGTTGTTTATATATATATATATATATATATATATATATATATATATATATATATATATATAAATGAACCAGTCCAACCAGAAGGATTCAGTCCCAAAGGAATGTTATGTAAGTAAAAAGATAAATTGCCACACTTTAAATAGAAAAAACTTTTTTAAGGTCTATAATGGTATTTTTATATTATCTTCTGTTCGTATATTTATATATATATATATATACATATATGTATTTATAAAGGTTTGTATAATATATATATTCGTATATATATATATATAATTATAGTATATTTTATTCAATTAGAAGAATAATGATAGATTGTTCGATATACCATTTAACAGAACTACAGCCTCCACTTGATACAGTCAAAAGTCAAAGAGAAACTTAATTAGGGAAACTTCAGAAATGCATTTGAGAGAAACGACGATGAAATGACTATTTTAAAACCCTCAAAAATTAAAAAGTCTACTCATCAAAAAATAATTAATTATATATTTCATTATTTATAAGCGTTTGCTGCTCCTTGGGGAAAGTGAAACATTGTTATCCAGCAATGGACTCGTTTATTTTTTGTTACTGGGTGTTGAATGTACCAGCAACATATATAATTGAGTAATCAAAGAGAACGAAAACAAAGGAGCTTCATTTTCTAATTTTAAAGTATGCGGTCCAACCTGTAATTTCATGAAGAAGAAGAAAATGAAATTGTACAAAAGGTAGATGAACCTGTAATTATATAGATGATCTACGCAAGCTGTTAAAAAAATGGAAGAAAAAAGTTTTAACAAGAGGCTTTCCCACGTGATATATAAATTCTTATTTCTATGTTTTTTAGTTTTCGTAGATATATTTATTACGGTGTTCAGAAAAAATGGTCAAGGAAAATACGGCCAAGGAACAAATGACCCATGACGTGGAAATGGGCTGGCGATATACTTAAAAATGTGCTAGCAAAATTGAAGCTCTACATCCAAATTATCAAAAGGAAATTAAGTAGATATCGTGAATTTTTAAACAAATAATATAAATGATGCGTGTTTTTAGTAAAAGTTGTTCTTTAGAGCAGTAAATATGAACTAAAATGTTCGTTTATGTATCTTCGCAACTGCCCGGAATAGTTTTACTTTGTTTTCTGTATTCAATTTTAGTGTAGGTATTTATTTTTAAACTGTATAATTTTTGTCAAAATTTGCTGAATAAAATGTTTTTTAACTGAAACAAAATCATACAAGAAAAAATGGACCGGGAATATATGACCCATGTTAAAAAAGGAAAACGATAGCTCATGGAATAATGGTCCACATGCATGAGTAGGCAAGTTTTTGAGTGGAATACAACTTACTATTGATCAAAACTATTTGCCTTATTGTAAATATTTTATTTTTGCAATTGTAAACAAAGGCTTGCTCGTTCTTGATATATTACAGGGCTAAGCTCTAATCCATTTTTCATGCGTCATTATTTTCCTTGTCTTTCCTACATCATTTATTCTTGGGCCATTTCCTCCTAGGCTGCATTTTCCTTGGCCATTTCTTCCTAATATCATTTAGTATTCATCACATACATAAACATATAAAATGCATACACTAAAGCAGGGATGCCGTGGTGGCGGCCCGCGGGCCGGATCCGGCCCGAATGGACATCACATCCGGCCCCGTTACATCAGTGGCTGGGAAGAGTTTTTATATATATATAAATAATATTATGATACAATATCAACAAATGTATCTACTTTGTTTTTTATCCTTAATGGTTTTAAGCAGTGCTTAGTTTGTAAATCATGAGGTGCCGGAACGCAAGGTACATATGACAGCGCAGGTATGATGAGGCAAGCGGAGGTCCCGGAACGCACATAAAATGACGCTTAAAACAATACACAAATGCCACTTACAATGCAGTGGGACTTATTTAAGCTATACTGAAGGGATCTGTGTCTGTGTCACTGATTAATAAACTTGTCAAATGTGTTCATAAAAACATCAAATTCAAATAGGACCCTGCATTGCTGTCGTCAGCTAACGCGAGCGTAGCTAAGAACAGCTTATTTGTGTGTGTGTTATGATGTGATGCTGTTTTTGTGGGTAAAATATAAAAGAAGATATATGAAGTCAATAAATGAAAATAAGTCTTTAAATTAGTCTTGAAATAGTATACTTCGTACTCAGTGTCTTAGTGGCGAATTCCTATAAAACGTATCGTGTGATCGAAATATCGTTTATTTAATGTCTTATTATATGTGTCTTACTCCTTCATAATTATGTTCAACTGATGACAGCTTGAGAAGAAGAAAAAACTGATCTTTTGTGCAACAACAACTTGTACATAGCTGACAACACTACTGATTAATAACACACACCCAGAGAGAGAGAGAGAGATCCGTTGCCTTCTGATCCCTTATCAAATTTATTAGTATTTCTTGATTTTATTAAGTTAATTTTTTCTAGTATCTTTTCACTGTATTTTACGCCAAGAGGCGTTGTGCTGAAAAGTCTGAAAGTGGAGCATGTTATGATGTTGTTATTGCC
>CP045899.1:22790774-22827022 GCA_013387185.1 Caligus rogercresseyi | reverse complement strand
CTTCAGTGGTGGGCACCGCTCACTTTTTTGCTGTTCCGCTCACCGCTCATCCGCTCACTTTGGGCAACTGATCCGCTCCCGCTCATTCGCTCATTTTTGGAGTACTGCTGTTCCGCTCACTTCATTCCGCTCTTCCGCTCAGGTTGGCGGAATAGGTCCGCTCACTAATTTTTAGGTCCGATCACCAATTTTTTACTATAAAGTCCGCTCCAAGCTTATAATAGCCTAAAATAGGTGTTTCTTGTAAATAATTGTTCATAAATATTAATATTATTTAGTTATTAAAACTTATTATAACTAATTATTAATATTTATAAATAATTAATTATAAGAAACACCTATTTTAGGCTATTTATCTAAGTAATATCTTCAAATAAGTAATAACTACTAATATTAATAAATAAACAAGAATGGCTTAATAATTAGGTAATAAACCGTTTAATGAAATATAAAATATTACCTATTGACAAACAATCTTTAAAAAAAGAAAAGAAACAGTCACAAAAATCACTACTTCTCCTCCTCCTCCTGGATTTTGAGGGACATGATGTGCTGCTGTATGATGTCCATGTTCCCTTCATGAAAATCAAGTTCTCAAAGTTTTCGGCCGTGAGGCACGACCTCTTGGCCCTCAGCACGTCAGAGGCCATACTGAACAGCCGCTCCACCGCAGCAGAGCTGGGGAGCGGCGTGTTGTACTTGATGAAAAGCTCCATCCAGGCCTCCCTGTGGTTCTGGGGGAACATGTCCCTTGTCACCTCCATGGAGGCCTTGATGGGCCTCCTGTTCCAGGCCTGGATGTCATTCAGGATCTTCTCGCTAGCATCCTCCTGGCTGGCCTCCATCTCATCCATGTCATGCTGCCTCAAGGCCTGAAACGTTCAATAAATATTATAATATTGTTATCAATAATTCATTTTAATTGTAATTAGTCTGAGTTACGAAATTAACATTTAACAATTGTAATTAGTCTAAGTTACGAAATTAACATTTAACGGTAATTTATTATTATAATTTAAAATTGAAATTAAGTAGACTGCTGTAAAAAATTTGGGTGAACATACCTGCAGGAACGGATCATCTTCCACAGATGCTTCCCTCTCCTCCAGCTGGCTCTCCTCCACTCCAGACTTGGCCGCTAGCTCCTCCACCAGGCGCCGCTGGATGGTGTCAGTCTGGGCCCTGGACTTGGTCATGTTCTTGACCGCCACCAGCTTGTAGGGGGGTGCAGGGCCGTGGCCATCAAGAGATCATCATCCTCAAAGAGATGACCAAACCTGGCCTTGAACCCCTGCCTGCCATTGTGGTCCAGCAGAGCGTCCACTAAGGGTTTGGCGTGACTGAAAATAATAATTATTTATAATTAATAATTAAATTTTATAAAGATTCTTTAATTTACTTCATTAAACACTGAACGGCTATAAATTAACATTTAACGGCAATTTTTCAACCATAATTGTTTAAAAATATGAAATTAAAAAAAAAAATCTTCAGCATTCTGATTTTGCATTTATTGTTTATACATTCAAATGATTAAATTACCTAAGGTTCCCATCTGACTGAAGCTTCTCAAGCTTGAGCTTCATGATGAACAGGCTGGGGAGGAACATGCCCATGTACGCCTTCTCCTCGGCCTGGAGATTGTCCAGGCATGCGGCCACTGGCTCCATGGCTGTGACGTACTCCTTCATTATGGTCACGTCCTCCTCCACAAACACAGACACTTTCTGAAAAAGAATAATTTAATTAGTTGTCGTTTATTTTCATTGAATAAAATTAAAAAATTATACATATTTTGTTTAAGTTAAGTTTAAATTAATTTCTTACCGGGATGCGCTGCAGAAGCTCGTTAAACTCCATGAACTTCTGTGGGTCCTCCAGCTGTTCCAGCAGGCACTTGAGGGCATCAAACATGCTGTTCCAGCGGGTGGCCCCTGGGGTCTTCAGCTTCTTCTTGAGAATGCCCCTCATCATGCTGCCACAGTTTTCCTGAGAAAAACTTTAATTAAAAATTCTGAAATCTGAATTACTAACGTTTATAATGTAATTTTAACCTTTATTACGTTATTAACATATAACGTAAACGGTAATTATTAATCATTATACCTGTTTTGGCATGTCCAGACAGCTGTAGCCTTGGCCAGTGTCTTAACAAAGGCCGGCCTTGGGGAGGTTGTCCAGTTGGCCACCTTTGCCGTGTCCCTGGTTGCCAATAAGTTGATGTGTGGGCACTGAAAAAAAAAGAAGTAAGAGTTAATAACTTAATGTTAATAAATTAAATTAATAACTTGGTAATTTAATAAGTTAATCTCAAAACTATTCATTGGTAGTTAATTGAATTTGGTACTGTAAAATGCAGATAAACTTTTAATTAAATAGATAAACTGAATTTATTTTTAAAAATAATTACCCGCAACGCCTGTGCTTTGGGAGCTCAAGATCCTGGTTGAAGAACCACTCCATCATGTTGGGGTCCTGGTTCACATTGTCCAGGGCATCCGCCACTGAGACAGCCGCAGGGTCCACCAGTTCACCGTCCTCATCTGGGAGTGGCACCTCCTCAGGCTCCTGGTCCAGTTCTACCATGGAGTCAGCAGCGTCAACCTGGGCATGAAGAACTTTTTAGTTTTTTCCTTTTTATACTTATATTTCAGTTTTAAAGACATTTGTTAAAGAACATAAAGTTAACCAATATTATTTTTTAAATGTTACCTGCGCATCAAGAAGCTGTCTCTGAGCTTCCACACCGTAGTGTTCAAACGCAGCCACATAGTTAGCGCCGTTATCCGTGGTCGTTGTCTGCACCTAAAGTAGAAACATTTCTAAAAATATAAATATAATATAAATATTAAATAAGAATAATAAAAATTACTAATATAAATACTAATATAATATAAATATAACATATAATACTAATAGTAAATTAATATAAAATAAATTAATATACTGCTACTTGTATTATTTATTTATTTATTTTTGTTCTTTCTCACTCAGGTTTTTTCTTTGTTCTGTTTTATTTACCTTGTTCTGGATGCCAAAATCCATGTGCATCTGGCAGATGGCACGGGCAAGGAACTTCCCAGTTTGGCTTACCGTGACCTCCCTGCACCCAAGGACGGCCTTCTGCCTCCTGATGGTGGTGGGATCGATCCAATGGACCGTCATACCCAGAAAGCCACGGCTGTGGGCCGTCCAGCTGTCAGCTGTTGAAAAAAGTAATTAAATAACTAAATTAATTTAATAAATTATTCAATAACACTTCAAAATTAAAGTACCTGCACTGCACGCACATACATATAGACAATTAATAATAATCAATTACAATATTATTATTTTTATTTCTGAAGTATTTTATTTAAGTAACTTACTAATTAAACTTAAGTAAAAAAGTATATCTTGCCTGTGGTGGCCACATAGTTTTGCTGACTTAGTAGGTGCGTCAGCTCTGACTTGGCCTTGGAGCCCATGACCTTCAGGTCCCTGGACAGCTTCCTGCGGGACGGCACCGCAAAGTCCGGGCTCAGGTACTTCAAGAAGTCCTGAACCGTTCACTGTCCGTGAGACTGCCGGGCACCATATCTTGTATGATGAATCTGAACAATGAAATATGGTACTGGTTACTGGTAGACTAAAAAAAGTCAAAAACCTAACATCTTTTAAAATTGTCACATCTTTTAAGATTTGTATTTTTTATTTTTACAACCATGTGCTTGCTTACCTATAGTATATGTTCAAGGCCTTTTTCTGGCTGAACTTCTCCTTGAGGGCTGTCTCTATGGAGGACTGCCTCTGCCTCTTCTGGCTGTGGGTGGACATGCCTGAGACCCAAGAGTCTGATTCACTGGTCCCAGAGAAGTGTCTGCCCCGCTTGGACCCACCCTCTATGGCCGCCAGTAACTCATTCACCAGGCTGGGGTGGTGCTGAAAGATGAAAATAAATTTATTATTATTATTATTTAGTATTAATTATTGTGTACATAATAAATATTAAATAATTAAAATATTTAAAAGTATGTGTCATGTGACTGAATCAACAAGACTAAGTAAATTATTTACATTTATTATTTAATATTATTTTACTTACACTCTTGTAGTGCCTCTTCAAGTTATACACAGAGTGCTGCTGCATCTTGAGGACATTGCTACAGGTCCGCTGGGTGCACTTGGCCTCCACCCTATCCTTGGCATCCACAGAAAATATGAAGTACCTGAAATTTTGAAACTTTAACAAACTGGATACAATTTTTATTTTACAAATTAGTGAACTCACAATTGATTATTTATTCTATACTATTCAATATTTTTTTTAAATGTTTTATTATGCATAGATGGCTAGACGCCGTCTACTAGAATGTTAAATTTGAGGTTTTGCCACTTTTTGGGACTTACTTTTTCAAATGAGCGAATTCCCTCTGCACTTCCATTGTGCGCGCATCCTGAGATCCCTGGGTGTCCTGGCTCTGGCTCAAGACCACAGTGTCTGCCTGGCTGGCGCCCACCTCCTCCACACTGCCAGTGGCCACAGGGCTGCTGAAGACATCCTGGGAGATGGGGTCGTCCACCTCCAGGTCCATGCTGCTCCTTTTCAATAACAAATTATTAATTGACAAATTAACATTAACTTTTTATGTTACTTGTCACACTGCTCACGCATTATTCAGATGAATTAAGAATAAGATTAATTTTATAAAATTTAAAAATTGTACTTAAATAAATGAATAGCTCAATTAAATTAATCAATTTACTAACCTGTAGCTTCTCTCTCCGCTCAGAGGTCGGGTTCGGGTCACAAACTTATCCATGACTCGTGATTCGTAAAAAAACAAAAAAGTAAAGTATACTGACTCAGAGTGACCGTCAGACAATGAACACACACGAACACAAACGTATACACAGAGAGAATAAGAGAGTGCCAGAGAGAGACAAAACTTGTACGCCGAGTAAGTACTAAGCTGGTACTAAGTAGGGTCCCATATAGCCATTTAATGACATCATCAACATATGTGTTATGACGTCATTTTTCAGATGGATTTCTAATCATACTACATGTAAATTATTTAATAATTATAACAAAGATAATTTTATCTCTTTTATATTTAGAGAAGAAAGAGAAAAGTTATATTATAATAATGTAACTTTTCTCTCTCTTCTCTGAATATAAAATGAAATTATATATGGGACCATGAACGCAACCTCTTTGTTATGACGGGGGTACACATTTTATATATTAAGAAAGGACTGATTGTCACTTATTCTCTCTGCGTATACACAATAACTGCACGACGTGAACTGAGTGGCTACGCGTGGCAACACTGCTGCCACGTGTCTAGACAAGAATAAACAATTTCTGGCGCACCTTTTTAGTCCATGCCACGTTAGCGGCATTACATTTAGAGCAAAAAGCGAGAAAAAGTAGTCTTTTTTCTATGAGTAATCCTTTTTAATAACGGAAACTTTTTTTTGAGCGGATGAGCGGAAGTTAATTTTAGAGGGTCCGCTCACCACATTCCGCTCACTTCTCACAAAGATGATCCGCTCTTTGCATTCCGCTCACCAATTGCTCCTCCGCTCAGAGCGGAAGAGCGGACGAGCAGAATAATGAGCGGAAGTGCCCACCACTGGTTAGCTTCATAAGTGGACTTCAAGAGATAAGAAATATTATTAATGGGGGGTGCTAGTCCAGGGGGTGATTGTCGGGGGTGCTAGTCTGGGGGGGTGATTGTCTGGGGGGGGGTGATTGCCCTAGAATCAAAAGTATTATATTTGTCTTTATAATGACGTCACTGGGTGTCGTCCTTCCTTTCTTTTTTATTCCTCAAGACTCTGCATACCATGGAAATAAAAGATAAAGAGAGCTTATTCCCTTCATCTGCATTTTTGTGTCCAATAAGAACAAAGTAATTTGATCTACGTCATCGTAAGCTGATCATAGAGATAGAATCTATCTCTATGATCAGCTACAATGACGTTAGTCAAATTACTTTGTTTATATTGGACACAAAAATATATAGCTGAACGACGATATTTCTGTTATTGAAGGGAATCAGCTCTCTAATCTTTATATCTCTATGCTGCATACGGAATGGTCAAGCAATACACATCCATCCTCGTTCTCATTGATTCATTAATTCGAATCTTCATTTGATTTGCTCATAAATAAACTTAAAATGGCTCTCTTAAGTTATTTTTATTCGTGATTTTATCTTTGGAGAAGGTAAATATACAAAAGTTAAATTTAAACTTAGTGTTATATTGAATAACAAGTTCCTCTATAAAATACTTATTCCTTTTCGACCCCGACACTCATTGATTCTATGCTTCAAAATAATTTTATGCCATTCATCCTCTTTTGATCCTTGAAGTATTGATACAAACTTAGCTCTATTATTTGAAAGAACTGCGTGCTCATACATATAAACTTTCTCCTTATACAAGGAAAATCGTATTTATTTTACAGCTGGGCATACTCTTGTGAGTCGTAGGAAGACGGTATAAGAGGGCTCTGGAGGACTTGGCAATTAATTTTATGGTCATGATGAAGGATAGATATCATGAAGAATAATGGGAAGTTCTTTAATTGAGGGACCTCGAAGAGGACACACGTGTGCAGGGAATACACAACAATGGAAGGCTTTGTTTACTCATTAATATAAAGGCCCTTTTATTTGAAAATCTCTACACATTGAGTGGACTATTATTATTATTACATATACATTTTGAAGAAGCATAGTTACTCATAAGGCGTATGTTCTCTATGATTTTTGAAATGACTTTTGTTTAAAAATATACAGGGTGGTAAGATCCGGCAGGTTTTCAGGACATCCTTTAACAAGGATGACGTCATCCGATCCGCGCAGCTAATTTTTTAGCAGACAGCCAACATATGAGAGATCATTTAAGTTGAATTTTATCATCGTCATGGCCGCATATGGAGATCTACAGCCTGTTATCTTGAACGACCAAGAAAAGCAGGTGTGTCGTTATCCAGATTCTTTGTATAAAGGGCAACACCATCAGCAACACCAGGTCTCTGAGCTGCGGGGATCGACAGAAGAAGGGTTGTTGAGCTCAGGCAACAGCTGAAGGATACCAAGAACCCTCGTGCTGTCGTCGACAGGGCCTTCAGGCCCTCCAGCAGCGCCCGCAAGGCCAGACCCACGACTTCATCAGGAGGGTGTCAGACATCTTCGAGCACGACCCAGCAGGTCCATCAGGGATGTCGTCAAGGAGCTGGACGTTTCTCACGTAACTTTGTTGGCCTGTGTGAATGACGATTTGCGTTGTCAGAGCTACAAACTCAAGGTTGGCCAGCTGTTGACTCAGAAGAACAAGAACAGGCCCCCTATCTCCCCCGATTTGAATCCTATGGACTATTTTTTCTGGGGCTACCTTGAGCGACACAACAGCCGACTGGCTCACAACATCAAGGCCGCCCTGATCAACACCATAATGAAGCAGACCAGGAAGTTGGCCAAGGCCTGCTCCTCCTTCCGGGCCAGGATCCAGCGCGTCATCGACGCAGATGGCTGATGGATTAAATAAATAGATCTACACATCTGTACGACCATTTTATTGTCTAAATGAATTAAATTGATCAGAAATTAACAATTCTATTTGTATTTTAAGTTGAGAGAAGAAAAACGCCGGATTTGATCTTACCACCCTGTATTTACAATATTTTAATCAAAGAAGCTTCATCCAATAATATTCAAGTATTTATTATAATATACGGGAGAAGGAATAAGGAAAAAAGTAAAATTATCGTTAGAAAAAGAGAATGTCCCAGAGTAAGTAACAAATATTGCTATCATAGAATAAAATCAAAGGTTATTACTCCATTTGCGTTTCTTAAAAAATAATATATATTTTTTTTGACTTTATTTATTTAGAGTAGTTATATAAAACAATATATATAATTAAACATTATAGATTAAAATTAATACTCTAAACAAAAGTCCAACAAAATTCCTAACAATGTATCACAACTATAATAAAAAAACATGAACAAACAAATATTAAACAAACAACAAAATCACATAAAACATACTTTCTAATTTTATATAAATAAAATTTCAAAACAATAAAACATTTTGTATTAAAAAGACTAATTAAGAATATTTACTTCTTTAAAAACTTTTTGTGTATTCGTAATAGCCAGCGTTGAAAATTCTTGTAGTGTTTGGAGGGATAATACTTTATTATATTTCCCGCATATTCCCACGATGAATAGTCCTTGTTTGGAATTTTGATACTAAAAGCCGAATATCTTGCAGCGGTTGATATTATAATTGCCCGAAATTCTTCCACCTGGACCGGTATTCCGATGGCCAGTTTTTCTGCAATCCTGCTTTTACAATTTGAAATAGCCATTTCAAGGGCACGCGTTTTCAGTGATGCTTTCAAAAAATTCGAAGTAACTCCAAACAGAATCAACGGTGTCACAAAGTTTTCCCCCACGTTGGCAATGTTGAGGGTAATTATTTTCCTTAGGAAGCGAAGTCCCTGGCATTCAGCAAATGCGTGAATAACGGAGTTAAATAGTTTTCCGCAATCCTTGCACGGAGCATTGAAGAAAATACAGTCATTTAAAATTTGTAATTGCGCTGTGAATTTCTTGGGGTCCTTAATTTTTGTCATAGATGACATTATTTTTTTTTCCAGGAGCATGGAAGATTTAGCTTTGTAATAAATCTATTACATATTTCCACAGCCTCACTTTTGTAGTTGTCTTCAATTGACATTCTCAAGTGCCAAGGCTGTGGTACTTGATGTTCTAAAGCAGATTTTTTCAGAGGGTAATAAAATTTCCCACAATTAAAAATGGTGCCTTCCAAATCATGTAATGATAAAATTTTGTTTTTAAGAGCGACAAGTTCCAATTCTTTGGGATGTAAAAGATTTTTAAAGTAAAATTTCTTATTCCGATTTTGGTGAATCACGTCAATGGTCGAAGAGGCTTTAAATGATGGAGTTCCACTCCATAAAACTCTGTGAGCTGACGCTATCCAGGGAGAAATTTCTTCTAAATGGGAATTAATAAAATTTGTGCCAAGCATAAGCCACGTGTAAATGGGATCTACAGAAAATGTAGCCCTCCATTCAATTCCAGGACGGCAAGAGATGTCTATAAAAACCTTGCGGTATATTTTGGGTAAAATTATCCTGAGAAGAGATAGCCCTCCTCCTAAGAGAGATCTAGGTCTTATTATTGAAGATATGTAAAATTTGTGAAATAATTTGTTGAGCCAGACCTTTTCTTCATCTAAAACTTTTTCTGCAAGCCAGGGAATCGCGGTTGCTTTGTATAAAATTTTCGGTGTTATAACGTAGTTAAAAATATCGATCCTCTTCTGGAGATTGAACCCTCTTGACGATGAGATTGTAGAATCCACATAGTATCTAAGTGAAGTCCAATTAGAAGAAGATGATCCATGTCTGTCCCATGAAATCCCGAGAACTGAGATAGAGTCTATGATCGAGCAGCCAGCAATTTTTAATTGTTTTCCAGGACTCCATTCCCCGAAAGGTAAAATAGCTGTTTTTTTGTTATTGATTTTTAATCCAGACTTCTTCTCATATTTTTTGAAATAGTCCAGAACCACTTCAATACGCTTAATCAGTTGTCTCTCAGACTTAGCTTCAAGCATTATGGTAATATCGTCAGCGTACATATCCATTATGTGTCTCTTCCCCTCTAAAATCACTCCAAAGCCTTTGAATTTCTTTAAAATTGAATTTCTAAGACTATTAAGAGCGGCAATAAATAAAAGGGGCGCTGTTGGGCAGCCTTGCCGGCAACTCCTCTTTAAGTTGATTATATCACTCCTATGGTTACCCAATGATATAAATGACGTGCCATTGACGAGTAGGGCTCTAATAGGATTGAAAAACTTCTTCGGGAGTAATTTTTTAATGGAGTTGAGGATGAAGTTGTGAAGTAAGGAATCAAACGCCTTACAAAAGTCTACTGCAACGATAGCTCCATAAGTTTTCCTTTTTGTTACCTTCTCAATGACGGTTCCTATATTTCTTGATATGTCGCTAATTTTCCTTCCTTTCAGGAATCCTTTTTGTTCTGGGCCAAGTTTAGTATTTAATACAGGCTCGATTTCTGAAGCAAGTACACCAGAAAGAATTCGATAATGTTCATTAAGAACTGTAATTGGCCTCCAGTTGTTCGGATCTGTGGACAGCCCTTTCTTTGGTATAAGAACTATACGCCCTATGGTGCAGGATTGAGGAAGCTTCCCATGAACTTCCATTGATTTCCCCAATTCAACCAAATAGGGGACTATCTCTTCCGCACATTGTGTGTATATCTTTCCACAAATTCCATCGGGACCTGAAGCTTTTTTATCATTATATTTTTTCATGATATAGTTATATATCTTTTCTTTAGTAAAAATGATATGTTTGCCAGTCTTGGCACGGGGAAAATTGCTCCTCTTCACATCCACAAGACATTGAAAACGTCCATGAAATACTTTTAAAATTTCTTGAGGATTCGTTATAGTTTGACCATGTACTATGATCTTTTTAATAAGGGGGGCACCTCCATCTTTTTTAATTAAGTTCCTTAATCTTCTTGATCCATCGGTTTCCCATGAATTTTTTTCTTTAAAATCTAGTTCTGCTATTTCTGCAGCGCGGAATACATTAGTAGCGTCGGAGGTTATAGTACGTAAAAATAATGATCCATTATTTAAAACTTCTTCAAGTTCCTCTTGAGTTTTGGCATTTTCCTTCTCTTTAGACGAATAAAAAATAAGGTTTTATCTAAAACTGTTTTAGTCAATACCTTTACTATCTTTTTAGTGTTAAAAGAGGGGTGAAAACGACGAGTAAAATCTAATTTGAGCTTGTTGATAAAATCTTCGTTGGTGATAACCCAATTCGGAATCCTAAAATCCGTTTTTGTAATTGATGTTGCAAATCGATTTCAATAATTTTATGATCCGAGCCTGGATGGGGGCGATACTTTGCATTTTTTATTGTAGATAAAATGGAGGAAGAAGCAAGAGCCAAGTCTATTCGTGAATAATTATTCCCACATCGCCAGGTTATATTATCTTGAGGATTAAAAATTTAACGGCATCAAAAGATTTAGTTCTATGATGAGTCTAGACATAATTTGATGATTTGGTTGCTTAGACTTTGTCCTGTATAAGTCAACATTCATATCACCAATAAATAGCAGTGGGTAGATATTGTCTTTTGAGACATTGACGATTGCCTGATAAAAAGCCAAGTTTTTAACGTTGGGTCCATAGGCATTGATAATGTAGAAGCCACCATTCGTCGTTGAAAAAAAGAGTTTATGCCAATCTCCTCCATTTGAAAGTTGCTTTACACATTCCGGTTTGTCTATATTCTTTGATACTAAAGTTAAAACTCCACGATATTTTATCGCTTAATATCTATTTTGATTCAAATAACTTTTTTTACTTCAAGAGTTATTGGTTATTTAGTTCTTTTTTTAAAACTTGAAATATGTTTGAAGTTCTCACCATCAGCTCTCATCTTATTTATATTTGTATATCAAATCCCGTAAGAATTGTTAATAATCACCAAATCGAGCAAAAATTTGTTATTAAGAAAACGCTTATTTTGTATTTATTCATTTGCAGATATATATCGTTAAAATGCTTTAACTAATAAAACATTACTTGAACATGATTTACAAGGGTATCAACTATGGGCATGTGGCCTCTTTTGCAGAATTTCTTTAAAAAAATCCAAAAAGTTATAGGCATCACTTTGAAATTAACCAAATTTAGCTACTGTTCACCAATCTGAGCTCATGCGAAGACCTTGAATGGAAGGAAATCATTTGAATGACCAATTTGTAATCTTTAATCCTGAAAAAATATTACTTTATTTATCTTTTTCTACATTTACTATACCTTCGAAAATCGTATTTAAATTTGTACTCATCGTAAAGTGACAGTTTCAAACAAAATAAAAAAGTCTAGATGAGCCACAAAAAGTTAGGCCAGATTTGGATTCAGGTCGCATTTTAGTTATCTATGTACATTTCGTTCAATCTAGGGTGATTGATTAAATTTTTGTCATGTGTTATCAAAACATATCATACTTAGTTATGAATATCAATATCCTCATCGATTATTCCTGTTGCTCCTATTGTATCACCACCAAAGATTTGTAAATTCACAAAACTTCCATCTATAAAATAAATCATCGCAGTTGAATACTTATCACGTGATTAAATCTTTGATCTTTCACCACAAGCTGCTGTATCAATACATGAATAAACCTTTAAAATGTTTGTGCTTACGTTTTAAAAAAAAAAACATTGTGTGGTTGTATATATATATATATATAATATTTATATATATATACAGTGTGTTCCATCAGAAATGTAATTTTTAAATTACGAATTAGAAGTACTTAAAATTCATCCCCCTCTCATAGATACATTATTTTAAAGGAAAAGAATAGATTTTATGTTTATCAAAATTTATTGTCCTATATCATAAGAGGCACATCTGAAGCCTGACAAAAGTTGCTGGAAATGACCCCCTCCAGCCTGAAGACAGAACGACGCACGCTTCAGGACATTCTTGCAAACGTTTTTGATCGTCTCCTGGCTATATACTTCAGCGAAGGTTTGGACACATTGTATGAGAGACTCAATGGAATCTGGTTTTTCCTTATAAACTCGAGTTTAGGCTGCAGCCCAGAAGTCGAAGTCCAAAGGGTTGAGATCTGGACTATGAGCTGACCAGGGATTTTCGTCCTTCTGGTGATGACTTGGCCTCGAATCTTTTCATTTAGAAATTCTAAAGCTGCATTTGTGCAATGTGGTGGAGCGCCGTCTTGCATCCACAAAGTGAAGAACGAGTTGCAGAATGGCGCAGCCTGGGCCAAAATTATGTCCTGGAGCAATCGAGATATAAAATACCATTAACCAACGAAAAATTGGCCATCATCAGGAATGCATGAACGATTGGAACCATTCCATTAATAATGGCAACATTCTTATCATTTTTTGCAGATATTTCGAGGTTTTTCATTTGTCCACACTCCGTCGTTTTTTCGATGTGGTTTTTGATGGAGGCACAAAGAACTTTTCGTCCGTCCAAATGATTCTATCGATAATGTTGGATGGTTGCTGCAGAATCCACTGACAAAACTGCCTTCCCTGCGCTTTGTGGTTATCGGTTAAGGGTTGAACTGAAGTGTAATGATAAAAACGGAATCGAAGATCATCCTCAACGATCCTCCAAACGTTGTTTTAGTGGGTGAAATTTGCTGAGAAGCTTTTCTGAGTGAGCAACTGTTTTTTTATAAAGCACCTCTTTACCTCCTGATCCACTGCTTCTGTTCTTTTTGATTTTGTTCTCATTTGTTTTTTCTTGTGGATGGAACCAGTCTTATTGAAATGATCAAGAAATCTTGTGAACTGGATCAGCTCGTAAGATTTTGCCGCCCTCCCCACTGATCTTGAAGTGAAGTATAAATTATCGGCGTACTGTGGAAGGAGAAGGTGTTTTGCCAAACTGCAGGATGATCCATTTCTTCTCAGAAAACATTTTTCAGGTTGACAATCAATACAGATTTTTATATTTTGATACAAATCTCCTCTTTAAGAACAAAATGGGGTATCAATAATACGATTGGATTATTTTAAATAATTCTAATTCGCAATTTAATAATTACAATTATGATGGAAACACACTGATATATATATATATATATATATATATATATATATATATATATATATATATATATATATATATATATATATATATATATATATATATTACATATATATATATATATATATATATATATATATATATATATATATATATATATATATATATATATATATATATATATATATATATATATATATATATATATATATATATATATATATATATATACTAGGGTTGTTCTTATTTTTCAAATGTTTGAAATGTTAGGAACTTTGTGAATTTTCTGTTTCTTGGTGATAAAGAAAACGACATACAAAGTTTGAACAAAATTGGTCAACATTACGAGGTGCACAACGAGGTCAAAGTTTTAAAAATTTAGTAAAAATATAGTTTTCCGCAAATTTCTTGAAAATGGTGGACGTTACAGACTTCAATAATAATTATTAATTTAAAGGAAATTAATTTACTACCAGACGTATTTTGATGTTTTTTAATAAAACAAAGTTTTCAGTAAAAACAAAGAAAAAATGGAGTGTGTAATGTTAGCATATTTCATAGCTTTTTTGTATCAATTAACTTCACTCGCCTGTAGAAGATGACTTGTTCGCTTCAGAGTAAAATAGTACTTTTAAGTTTAGTAAAACTTTAGATGATAAATCCAAAAATGACCTTGGTTGCATTCTATCAATTCAGAATTCAGTACAATCTGAGTTTACATCATATGATTCAGAGCCTGTATTGACCTATAAGAAATCGATATGAAAAATAAAAATGTGTTTTTTAGATTTGCGTCAAGGTATCCTCTCAAAATTTTACTTTGTCTCTGACGCATTTATAATCCATTATATGCGTCATTTTGTACGCGAGATAGGCTTTTTTAAATGTACATATAACTCTCTACTTATTAAATTGACATGATTTAGTATACCAAAATATTAAAGCTGGTTTACCAAGCTTTCATTGATATGTTTGGTGTTCTAAAAATCGCTATACTTAAGAGATATAAGCAAATACATTTTGCACTACTCTCCCAAAAAATTGATCTTTTGATATGAGAATATACAATTACCATTGGTAACCAATGTTACCTTGATAGAAAGAGAAAGAAAAAAGAGGAGCAAGAGAGTATTTTGCCTCACTTCTCTCGCTCCTCTTTTTTCTTTCTCTGGTAACAGTGGTTAACAAGCGGTAATGTGAATAATACGGAGAAATATAAATTCAAAGTCTTAATATTTCATATCTGAATCTTAAATAAGATAGCAGATAAAATAGGAAGATTAAATGTATAGTAGCAAGCAAGAGTTCGAACAATGAAACTGTACGGTTCATCACTAGGAGGGAGTTTATATATATATATTGGCGGCATATGAATCAGTGAGAATATACTATTTAAGTGTTAACACGTCCGTAGTTTTATTATGCCTAAGAGTGATGACACCGGAATTTGATTCTTCATACAAAGTTTTTTCCGCATCAGTTTTCTCAAATAAGATATGTTAAATGGTTTAAATCATTACAGATACTGGTGAATTGTGTAATCTTAGCTTATAAACATTAATTTGTAATGTAAAAAGCTCCATAACATAATGATAGGGAAACAAAATATATTTTAAACAAAAAAATGGTTCTTGGATGCAGAACATTGTTTTGGATTTATTTGAATAGATTAGTATGCCCCAAAAAGTATGAAATAGTATTACAGAAACCATCGAAAAAGATCATGATTGTTTTATTGTTTTCAATTAGTATCCTAAGATATGTCTTTAAAAAAAAATTTAATATACTATTCTTCTTCAAAAAACTATTAAAGATCTCATTTTAAACAAAAATGTTAAATTATATATTTTATATATTTGGAATTTCTTTAAGAATATAACGAGTTGTTTTTATATTTTTAAAGACATGTTTTTAAACATACTTAGACGGGACGAAATCATTTTGGTTATAACTCAAATCTAAGCCCTTTTATATAAATTCAGGTATACAAGAATCTATTTATCACTAGATTTTGATGATGTAATGAGTATATAGGTGTTGTGACCAGGATTTGAGATAATAATTTTCCGTTTATTAGTTTATCTGAAAATGATCTGAAATGAAGTCAAGCTTGTGTACCAAAAAAGTTTATGACAAAGGGTAAAAATTTCAGATGCCAGCACTATATTTTTAATTTACCAAGTATGAGGCGAACAAATCACAACTTGATACAAATAATATTACAAACTTGGATGTTTGTGTTATGGAATCCATATTAAAAGGATATAGTTCCTGCAATACCCTTACTGCTGTTAAAACGCATATTATTTCCATCTTCAAGCAGAGAAAACATCTATCAGGTCTTAAATCATATAATAAGTATTTGATAGTGGAAGGGAAAGATATTGATGTCTGGTTTGTGATCTGTGTCGAACCTGGTGCATTATATATTACTTGAAGCATCATCTTTATTTTCTATTGCTCAATCCAAGTCGAATACCAAAGAGGTGAATATTAAAGAATTATATTTCTCAAAAGCCCCTAAAGCACGAAAAACAACGATTTTAAATCATAACTTTATGTAAAAACGTAAAAGTATTTTCAGGTCCTTCTTCTCATTCATAGAGTAGGATGGAAGACCTTCACAAGCTCACCAGCAAATCTCCATTGAGCTCCCAAAGTCCCTGTCATCTTGATGCTGAGGGCCGAATGCCGAACTGCCCCAGATATCACTCTCAGTTTGCTTTCCCTGTTGAGATACTGACTTCTTCAGCAATAATATTGATTATAACGAATAAAAAATCAGTGGAAAAGTATGTTTATAAAGTCATGAAAATTTACTTTCAATCCGGCATTGCATTTGTTAATCTGCCTACTACAAGGTCCTGAGGTGGACAGTGTTGCCTTGGTTGAAGACCACGTACCCTGATGGAAACTATACATGGACCAAAGATGGTGCTCCATGCCATACGTCCAAGAAGGTCCAGGATTTCTGCCGCGCCTAAATGTCCGACTTCTGGCCGGCCAACATTTGGCCCACCTCAAGCCCAGACCTGAACCCGTTGGGCTTTTTCTGTGTGGAGCGTCCTGGAAAGGACCACCAATAAGACGTCTCATCCAAATTGAAGGCCTTAAAGCATGACATCCGTGAGTCATGGGACGAAATGAGCTAGGAGTATATCCGTACACAGCAGCGCCAGCGTCCGTCACAATGTTGAGGCTGTTATCGACAATAATGGTGGGCATATTGAGTAACATGATGCCAAGAGGCACTTCAACCTCTTAGTTATTACATTTTTGTAATTCGTTAATTATTAACCTCGTACAGTTTACTGCAAAATTTGGTTCCTCACCCTGTAGTTATCATGAATATTCGTAGGACTTCCTATGCACTAGATCAAATATTTGTTATTTATATTACTTTTTTTTTTGAGTATTTGACCTATAAAGATCCCCACTCATATTTATTTAGCCCCTCTTATAAAGGGGAATGCCCCCCTATACCAAGTAATTTATGAAATGGAATATAAATGCGATTACAGGAAGGTTTATTTTCATGAAATGTCTTGTTTTGATCTTTTTATTGTAACTTAATTAATGTATGAATATGCTCATTGAGCATATATATATATATATTATATATGATAAAAGTAAAACAAATCATGCCTTTGAGGCATGTATATCATATTTAACCCTAGACTCACTATTTTTTGTGAGGCAAAGAAAAGCAATGTCTTCATATTTCGTTTATACCAATGTTTAAAAATAGATATATAATATTTTGAAAAAAAATTGCAATATATATATTTATTCATTTGCTTGACTTCGGCATGTATAAAAATAAAGCAATGATTCTCATCTATTTGAAGTTATTTGATGCATAATAATTAAAAGGAATAGATGACTTATTAACTACATGTAGCATTAAGTTTATCTTATTTATTGACTATCCATTGATTTGTGTCTATAGCTTCTATCATTCGATTAAAATCATGCTTTTAGTTTGGTTCCTAAATTGAGGGTCTACCTTATTGTATTTCTTTTATTGTTATCTTTTATATTTAATCGTAGATTTTTATGTTAATTTCTCTAACAAAGTCTTTGACGTCTAACCCGTCTAATAACATGTGACCTAAGCCGCTCGACCTTTTTCAAGCATCGAGAAGTCGTAAAATAGGATGAAAGAAAATACAAAAATGATGCTAATTTTTCCGTAACATCATTTTTGGGGATGAAACCCATTTTGGCTTTGCTAACAGGCAAAATATGCGGTAAAGGGTTGGCGAAAAATCGCCAAAACAATTCGAAAAATACTGCTTGGTGGGGACTGCATGCTGACTGTGTCCGTACTCTTTCGTCAAATGTGGCAACACATTTTACAGCCTATATGTCGAAGAGTAAACTTGATGACTTGTAATAACGTCTTGATTGTGCAGTTTCACACTTCTAGAATATTTTCTTTGAAATCAATTGAAAGTCTTGGTTTACACCTATAATTCGTTGACGAAAAAGAGATTCAAAGAAATATTCAACGCAATTTTTCTTCAGTTCATTTTTCGGAAAAGTAACCATTAATTGGGTTCAACGATTTGACTTCGTAAAACGATTTGCACGAGATGGTCTTTCCAACGACATCCATTTCATTCATGATTAGATTGAATGTATTTTGACTGCAATATCGTCCATATCTCTAACCACTTTAGTTTTTAATGTTACCGTTCATAATAAAAACCCCACTTATCTATACTAATAAAAATAGAATTCCGTTCGTTCGTTTCCCTGTATCTCCCGAACGGCTCAATAGATCTTGACGAAATTTTCAGTGAATAGTTTGAGGACTCAGGAGTGTTTTAATTGGGTTGCCACTTCCGGAAAATCCCGTCATCGCCATGATTATTTTATTCGTCGAAACTTTTGTCGATATTTTAAATTGCCTAGTTAGATTTGACCAAATTTTATGTGGATGAGACTGAGGTACTAAGACGTGTTTTTGTTGTATTTAGTGTTTACCGGAAAATTCGTTTACATATGATTACTTAAATTTTAGTTTCTTTGTCCCTATTTCCTCCCAAATTTAAAGTTTGTGGAAATAACAACTTTTTTTTGTTAAATGGTTCGATAGGATTGCATCCAACAGGATATAAATAAACATTATAGCATTAAAAGATTTAACTTTTTTATATTGCAACATGGCGCTAATCAAATTTTAATAAGGCCTTGAGATGCAGAGGTGATGTCATTCACTCTCGACTTTTCTTGATTCAGATATGAAGTTGCACTCCCATTTAAGTTTTTTCTTTTGCTGTTTTGCTCCATCAACGGCATATCAATCTCAGATATTCATCGCTACCATACATATCGTCGGGACTTTATGACTTACAAATACCTTCTTTTTACGATGTGTAAATACCCAAAATAAAGAATACAAAACGGAAAAAATGGCAATGAAGACCCAATGACGAGTTTTTAAGGAACTGATTTTAATATGAAATCACATGCAATGACATCACTAAAATTATTTGCGTGATTTTTTTTCATTCCAGACCATTGTCAAGTTGGAAAATCCCGGGCAGCGCCGGGTAACATCCGCTAGTATATATAAATATACATACATCTATTCATGTAGACAATTTTATACATTTTATTTAATCAAAGTCGATAAATCTTAAGCCCTGAGTTATTTCAAGTAAATATCTCTTTAAAAAGCCTTGCAATAAAAGTATATACATATATACATTCATTATAATATTTTCAATTTATGTATATCGATTTACATGTATGATGATGAACGGGTATGAGTTGTTATGAGTGAAACTCTACATATATAGATAAGTATGTATTAATTTATGAGGAAATTTGAAGGTTTTCTTTGATGTAGACTTCAAATAAAAAAGTTTTATCTCATCTATGGAGAATTTATATATGGAGTAAATATACATACTTCTAAATACATTTATATACATTGAATGTGTGTATATTTAATCAAAATTCTAGTAGTTGTTGTTGTACTTTCTTGTTTGTGTTTGTCTAATCATATTTTTCATATATGAAAAATAATCTTGTTACAAAGAACTTGTTTTTTTTTGCATTGCTTTGCTTATGATAGAATATTTACCACCTTTTTTTGTTTCTAAAAGTCTTTATCAGATGTACATATTACTGAGTTATGTTTACTTCACATCCACATGTCTTGTGTTAAGAGATATATATATATTTAAATGTAAGATTTAACCTGTAGATTATAAAGTCCGAAAAAATAGGATATTCTGTTATTATTGAATTAGTAACAAATAGTAAATGATAAAGCTTCATCAATATATTTAAAAGATTGTTAATGTCTTTATTAAAATATATTACTTATAAAAAACACAGAGAGATTACATGAGTTTATTTAAAATACCAGAGCTGCGACTGCAATGTAAATCGGTATTCGATACTACCGACGGTAGATTTAAAATACAGAACCGATTATACGATATTCGGTAGAAACTACCAAATATCGTACCGATTGACAATTGGTTCGGTGTATTTGAAAGTATGACTTTTGTAGCATTCACATAGAGACATAAAGATATAGAGAGCTTATTCCCTTCAATATTAGAGAAACATCGTTCAACTGTCGCTTTGCCCAAGCGCTCCCTTGTGTGAAGAACTTTAACTTTGCAAAATAAATAAAACAACTATAACTTATAGTATTATAGAGCAGATACATAAAGATACATTCAATGTAAGCTTATGCTATGCATTGAATACTAGAGTACCTGAAAGTGTATTTAATATCGGACAATAAGAGACAGTAAATGAAAAAAAGTCCATAGCCTTCCATTTCCTACAAAATCCAAGTACATATATAATTTATATAAGACTAGTATGTATGAAATTTCAAATAATCTCTAATAAATTATAACAAATGATGTATTTAATTGTCCTTTGTTATAAATTGTCCGATATTAAATGCATATGAAGAAGTAAAAGCAGATACATAAATAATTGCGCTCTCTTTCTAATCTACCGTACCGAATATCGATCGATACTGTAGATATATATAAATCTACCGAATACCGATATCAATCGGTAGAAAGTATATACCGAATACCGAACCGGCGGTAGATATTTCTACCGAAACCCACCTCTGTAAAATACGTAGAAATATATCCATACACTTTATTGCTTAAAATAGTTCCAAAAAATAATTTTATCACACAAAAAAACAACTTATCAAAAAGGCGAGCAAGTTTGTAGTGGATAAAAAACATATTTTTTTGCGTAACTATGCTTTACACTCCATATTTTAGACCTTGCAAATTGAATTGGAGAAAATATTTTGTACTTTGTATACATTTTCACGTTAGAGATAAGAATTATACCTAAAAATAAGACAACGAATTCTACTTAAAACAAATTTTACTTCTATGAACATAAATTTAGGCATAAAATTATTTGATGATTATAAAGTGAGTATAAAAACACGATTCACAAAGTTTTTTAGAGACTTATTGATATAGAGATATTACATATTAAAAAATATAAAAAACATTTCAGTTTAAAATTAAATCTCTAATCTAAAATCTAGCAGCATTAATACAAAATTAATTATTTAAAAAACATTAACGGAATAATATTGTAATAAAAAACTAAAGATTAATAAATAATGTTGAAAATAATAATAAAATACTAAAATATTCTAAAGCCCTTGCCCCGATTTTACTCTTATTTTATGAAAAAGTTCTCGCTGTAGGTGCATTCCCGTCTTACGCATCCACTGGCTCACTGGTTCTCATACCTAAAAAAGATAAAGATCCTCGATTTGTCAAAAACCTCCGCCCTTTAACCATGCAAAACTGCATTTTCAAGATCTTTTCATACATAATTAGTAACAGGCTAAATGAATGCATGAGTCACATTATTAATACATCGCAATACGGATTCGTCAAGAGCAAACTAATCGAAGACATTCCTTTTAACCTCCAGACCAAATACGAAACCAATTTTAATACATCCATTTTAACCATCGATTTTAAAAAGGCTTTTGACACAGTTTCTCACTTACATATAATTAAAACTCTTGCAAACAAGGGGTTTGGTCATTATATGATGAGATTGGTTGGCATTCTTCTTTCCAATGCAAAAAACACCGTTGGCTATGGTGCCAAACAATGCACATACCAAATAAATAGAGGCTGTCTCCAGGGAGATCCGAGCGCTCCCCTGTTATTCATCATTGCAACTGATCCTCTCCTAAGACAATTATCAAAAATTGAAGGGATAGATGTCAAAGCCTATGCAGATGACACTACAATCCTAACCACGGGCGATGTACAACGAACGACACAAAATTTCACACGTGTGTTCAAATATTTGAGTGATTTCTCCAAAGTCTCTGGCCTTTGTATAAACGAAGAAAAATGCGAAGTACTCAGCCCCCACAATGATCATCTCTCTCCGATTTGGCCATCCATATCTACCCAAAAAAGTTTAAAAGTTTTAGGAACATGGATCGGACTCGACTCTGGGTCAAAAAACTGCAATGAAATTATTAATAGGATAAGGAATGCAATAACCTTTTTCACTCCACTCAATCTTGGATTCTGGAATAAAATAATCAGCTGGAATATTTATATTCTCCCAAAAGTAATTCATCTTCTTAAGGTAACTCCTTACGACCATATAACCTGTGACACGGTTAACTCCCTAAAGGAAAAATTTTTCTTCTCTCCAAGTTCAAGAACCTCTCTCACAAAAGACTACATAATCCTCACGGATATGGTGGTCTTGGTGTTCTCGATTTTTCGTCTATGTGGAGAAACATGAACTCACGATGGTTTACAAGGTTAAAAGATTGTACAGAGGATTGGGCAGAAATGATAAAACAATATCTGATCTCCCAAAAAGAAGACTTAAAAAAGACCTCCATAAGGGTTATTTTCAAATTTTAAGAAAATCCTCACTCATGTGTCCTCTTCTAAAGGAAATGAGCGAAGCAGCAACACCACTTATTGTTAAGTTTGAGGAATACCTTGGTTGGCAAATGCCTGCAATGGATGCAATATCCTCTTTAAGGAAGGACCTTTCAACGTTCCAAGGGTTGTCGTGTTTGGGGGACATGGAATTTGAAAACAGCCTTTTAGGGAAGATGCTCTTCCATAGAATAAAACACATTCAAGGACCACCAAAGTTTAAAAATAGACCTGTCACTCCCTTTAGGATAATTTTTTCCAATGTGGCCCCACAAGTCTTGAGAAGATGCGGAACGAAGGCTACTCTTTCGCCCTTTTTAAATTACCTCTCCAGGAGGGAGATAGATCGAGACATTAAATTATGCATTAAAGCCTTTAAAAACCCTCTTTTGACCTCTGCAGAAAATGGTTCAAGTACAGGGTCCTCAGCGGAACACTCCAAGTTGGGAAACACTTCGGTAGTGGAGAAGGAAAAAACTGTTATTTCTGCAGAGAGGAACCCGAAACTTCAAAACACCTTCTATGGTCTTGTAGAAAACTCCTCAAGTTTTATGAGGAAACGATAGGAATAATTAAAAGCCACTGGAAAATTACAACCTCCAAGAACGACTTCATATCATTCTACGTGGGAGAAGAGGCGGACCATATCAACGCAATTATTACAAAAACACAGTTTTTTATTTATGCAATAAAAGCAAAAAAAGAAATTTTATGTGATTCAGTGATAAATATTACAAAAAACTATTCTAAATTGTTAAAAAATCTTAAAGCATAATTGTTTTTAGTACGTGTTTTAACATATTTTAATTTTTTGTTACTTATGTTTTCAATCTTATGCTAATTTTTATTACTTGTTTTTCTGTGTTTGTTTTGAAATGAAAAATAAATGCTTATAGTCTGCGGACTATCAAAAAAAAAAAAAAAAACTAAAGATTGAATATACAGGTTGCAGCACAATAACTTCCTTTTTAGAAGGCAATTAAACAAGATGTATAAATCAGAAAGGTTTTGATTTTATTTTATGATTTTAGTACATATTTAAAGTTTAGTTTGAAAATCATATCAGATAGGTGACGTCCCCCATTGTCCATACCTGTATATACCGATTTCGGGGTGTTTGCCATGACCCTCACCAGCGTATCAGCGGGTATATTGGCAATTTCTTCTCTGATGTTGGCCTTCAAGTCTGTTAGGCTTCTCGGGCGGTTGACATAAACACGGGATTTCAAAATGAGGTTTAAATTTGTTATTTCACAAGCCATAAAAAGTTAAAATTTCTTTTATACAATATCAGTTCTATCGTTCATTTATCAAAAACATGAAGTTCAAAACTTGATATATTCAGGAACCAAAGTTTTCGGATCGATTTGTCAGATTAATAGTATTCCTAATCTTATTTTTATATATGTTTATTCAATAACTGCATTAATATAAAATATATATATGCAATGATAAAAATTTTTATTGGCTTTTAGCAGAATAACTTTTAATTAAGTTAATTCATCATAAGGTTTTTCTTTTTTGATATAGAAACGATATTTTATTCTTTAAATCCACTACATTAACGAATATATCCATGATTATTTATTATGGGAATAACAATGACCTTTTATATTTTTTTATGTATTTTATAATTACATAATTTAATACAAACCCGTGTTGTTTTTAAAAAAAACAAAAGTTGAATATTTTAGTAGTGTGATCCAAAATCATTTTTTCAAGTTTTTTGCATAAATTGTTGAAGGCTATTGGAATTTATTAAAAATAGTTCCACGCGTTTTTGCTTCACCACTTTTAAATATTGTACCCATTAGCATTACGAATGCTTACTATCAGGAAACGACCAGGACACCTTTTTTCGCCGGGACTTAAATTTTTCAAGCCTAACCGGGCCAAAACCGGGCCGGGCCGGGTAGCCGGTCGTTTCTGCTTACAATGCGGTGTTATTTATAATATCATATTTATAATGACATTATTATTCGTTTAAAGTTTTGTATTTAGTAAATTAGTGCATCAAAAATACTTACAACATATTAAACTAGAGGCATGTATACACTCAGAGAGTGCAAACTCCGCCGTCACGGGGTCTTATGAGCCTTCGAGGCGGATTTTTCACGACTGTGGCGGCGTAGAGGGACGGGGGAAGGTTCCCCTCGACGGAAATTTCGAGAGGAAGACTCTCCCGGCACCCAATTTCACAGCACAGCGACATCTATGGCAGAGTAGGCTAACTTGAAATATTATTAGTATTTAGCTCATTTTGTATCTTAATTATGAACTCAGAGATGCCAAAATTTAATCACTTGTTCTTTTGCATTTTCAACAACTCCACAAAGTTTCATCCGAATCCGTTCCGTACTTTTTGAGTTATCCTGCTGACAAACAAACCAACCAACCAACAAACCTACGCCAGTGAAAACAATACCTGCTTCGGCGGAGGTAATAAATAAACATAAATATTTTTTAAATTAACACTTTGTACTTTATTTTTCATATACTTGAACAGCATATATAATTCTATATGTTATATATTTACTAATTGATATTAAAAAAAAAATGAACATGTTCTTGAATGAAAACCCAAAAAGTAATGATGACTAATAATGATGATTATAGCAAAAATACGTAGTATATTCTTTAATAATAATGTCGTTTCGTTCAATTGAAATGAACGCCGTTCAATTTTGCGTTCCGTTCAAAGCCTGGTATATATACATATATAAAGTGATAAGTAGTTAGTAAATGTCCTCAATTGTTCAATAACTGTCGAAGAGTGTATACTTTGAACAGGTTGATAGTAAATTGAATTTCACTAACAAAGAGATGAAGGCCTTACAATACAGTCATCAGTTCGCGATTGGGGCCTTTTGTGTTGATAAATTCCAAGTTCATTGCCTTTGTAAACTTTCACTATAAGAATATTTGATTTATTTACAGAGGGAACATCATTTTTTAACAATGTCTAACTATTTGTTTATTCTGAATTGTTTAATTTTATGAAATAATTTCATTTTTTAACAATTGTTAATTTTGTTTATTCTGAGTTGTTTAATTTTTTGAATTTCTTTTATGTTTTACTTTATCAATTTTTTTATGTACTGTATGCTTACTTCTGTACATATATTTCCATGAAATATAAGAACACCTTCTAGCAAAAAAAACCAACTTAGATACTTCATAACCAGGGCTCTAGGAATCTGGTAAATACACTTTCTGGGCACAAACGACCTTTTAACGCATATATGCATATTTCGCCTTTTTCTGCATATTTATCGCATATTTTGAACAAGTTTTGAGGAGTCAGACAATATAAATATATATATTGTCTGAAAGTATTGTATATTGCCTGACCAGCGAACCAGTCTAACAGAAAGACATGTAAAAGATATGCTCATTCTCAGTGGACAATGATTACATGACATAATTTTTATTTATGTAGAATATTCATTATTTTAACACGTATTAAGGCTTTTTTTTTTGCTCATTTAAACTTTTTTCGCATATTTAGTCATTTTTCCTGCATATTTCTGGGCATATAGGGCAGCATTGTTTTTGTTCCAAATTCCGACAGCCCTGTTTATAACAAAACTAAATATATACAAAATATGAGTTCCCTAAATCATATAACAGTTTTTATTATTAAGTACTTAACATGTATTAATATTTTATTTTGGAGGTTATTTCTCTATTTTTGGCATACAAATATTATAATTATTATAATCCTAAAATTGAAATGTATTTCGAGTAGGGACTTGAAAATAAGATATTCCATCTAAAAATTATTACGTGAGTTGCTATATTTATTTCTTAGCAAACACTAAGTGCAACATTTCCTTTATTAAGTTTGATATTTTTGTCATGCAGAATAAATGTTTTGATGGTCAACCACCATTGGTGTTGTATGTAGTCACTTGAGAAAATAATTTGGTAAAAAATATATTTATCCTGTGATTATTTCCACAACTTTGGATTCTCCCGACAAGAGTGCATTGATGAACTTAAATCTCTGTATGGCGATGAAACATCAGCTAATAGCACTACGAAATACAGATTCCATGAATTGAATAGTACTAGCTCAAAGAACCTGAAGGTCGTCCCAAAATAAATTTACAGTTTGAGTCTTATAAGATAAGTTCAATCCAACAAAATACCTTCATGGAATCAAACACAGAGTAAATCTCTTTCGTTGGCGAGACCCGTCATGTGACGACTGTTCCGCTATAGTGTCGTGAAACGATCAATTCTGAGCGGTACCCCACAATTTTCTTCTGCCTGAAGGCTTCTCAGAAAATCAGAAAAAGAGAAAAGGATTCAAGGTTCACACCATGACAATTCGGAACTCTCACTTATTGGCTCATGGCCGCAATTTTTGACCGACCACAACGTCAAATTGATTCGTATTAATTATCCATAGCATCATATCTATCCTCAGACAAATTATTTCTTGGGATGTCTTTATTGGTGATATCGACGTCATACTCCTAGTTCGTTATTGCCTCCATTGAAAGAAAGAATAGTTGTAGCAGGGAGTCAATTCGAAGATGGCTTGACTGTCGGGTGTTGACTTCTTTTTATTTCTTTATCGTGGTCAACGATTTTCGTCGCCAATATGATGCTGTTAAAAGGATTAAAACTAGTTATTAGTTAGATGAGTGATGAATTAGGAAGGACAATAAAATCCTTTGAAGTCATGATCATCATCCATAATACGACATTCAGACTAGGATTGACCTTATTACACCAACCTTAGGATGAGTCTATGGTATCCTTTTCCTCCTTCTTTAGATAGCAAGGAGGGTCCTTCCTTTATATAAATATATTAAAAAAAGACCTAAGCCTTGACGAAAAAAAAAGAAGAAAAAAAACCGCGTCTCTGACAATTCAACCCTTGGTAGGTACCTGCCCGGACTGATTTCCCTCCTACTCCAAGTAGTAGTAATACTACTACAACTTACCTCCAGGAAAAAGGGTCCTTGTAAAATTTATTTAAGGAAGGAAGGAAAAAAAAAAAGATTTCTAAACACCCGAGTTAATTTCCAACGCAAAGGGACTCCCAATTTGCCAGTAGTTTTTGTCATCCCTTCAAAGTCAGTGGAAGTGAAACCTCCTTTATTCAATAACGGACATATAGAAACACATTTAAAAAAAATATATAAAGAAGAACAGGTAAGAAAAGGAACCCCAACCACCTTTGCAAACTCTTTAGTCCTACGAAATCGGCACCTTAAGGATATTCTTATAAATACGGGAAAAGAAAATGTATATATTGAGGGTCATACCACTTTCACTTCTTATTCCTCAAGGTAGTAGTACTCTCAGAAAAGTCGAAATACCCCTTTCTGTAACCTAGATAATAGATCCCTTTTATTTATATATATATATATATATATATATATATATATATATATATATATATATATATATATGTATATAAATATATGCCTACAAAGGTTTTTGCTACTCCACTTTCTCCCTCAAAGAAATATATATATTTATGAATACATTTTTTTGGTTGGAGGGGAAGGCAGAAAACTGCATCTCTTAATAAAGTCGCTACTTATAAGTAATTTTGTCTGCTGTAACTACTAAGGCCTTTGTATGATTTATGAGCCCGTTTATATTAGACTTCATTGCGTGGTGAGCAACCATTCCTAATTAATTATATGTTAATGCAAAACATGCAAAATGGAAGTATATTTAGAGAGCCTTACCAGACAAAGCTTTATGTTTCATTTACCACTTTCAGTATGTCCGACTTTTCGAATGAAATCCTTGACAATGAGATCATGAAGGAAGGCCAAATGGGCTCTTGGACCGTTCTCCTTGGGGTGATTGTGACTCTTATGCCAAAGGTAAGGAGGTTCAAATAACCGTTTTAGATGATATGTTTTTTGATTCTTAAATGATTGCATCATATGTGTTTATTAACTTTATTCACAGTTGATACCGCGACTAATACCCTCTCTCATCGATAACAGTGAGATGCGAGACGGATTCGCACGTGATAAGTACCTGCAAGAAACGGAGCATTTGTTTATTGAGAAGTTTGCTGATAATTTGAAGGTGAGTTGCTTAGGAGTTCTTATATAGTTAAAAATATAAATTATTATTATTTTTCTTTGCTATTATTTAAAAAATACACAAACACAAAGAACAGAGCCTTATATTGGAATATCTGTAAGATATATAATTATACACTCATTAAATTAATATATTTTTATAGTAGCGTAGCTAAACATTTGCAATCATTTTACATGACTGGATCCTGTTTTTAACATAACAATTGTCATCATAATATATATTTTAAAAACTCATTATTTTTTATTTCCTTGACCTTGTAAAACTAGGTTCATTTTGTAGGACAAAGCAGGGCATCCCTAGTTATAGTGATGAGCAGTCTGTGGTTCTTTTTATACATATATCAAAACTTTTCCATTAGTGTTTATCCATTTACTAATATGAGAGAAAAATGATCCATGTCCTCTACTTTGCTTCAAGTTTATATACCTTGGTATCGGTATTTGACGGGCTCACGACTGCATGTCTTAGCCCTTACCTTTTTTTCTAAAATAAACAAAAATTACTTTTCTGAAATATATATTGTGCTACTAAGTTCATAAATGTATTTATGTATATATATATATTTATAATATAATATAATTTGAAGTGACTAACTTGGTGTTTGAAACACCACGGTGTATAAATCAAGAAAATCCCCGTTACTGTTAATAGATTTTTCAGCATTATAGGTTAGAGTTATTTTTTGTTTAAATATATGACTCTTGAAGATTACAAAGAACGTCTACCTGAGTATAACTGAAGACATTTATCAAAATTAAGAAATATGTTATTTTTAATAATTATTTTATTTATCAATATATAAATGATAGACTCAAAGTGGATTAGATCATAGTATGTTTGATGTATCTATATGTTTTGGAGGAACAAAAACATTTCTCAATTGTCTAATGTTTAAGGTCCTTGAGAAACTCGTTCGGGCTTGGAAGAACGATCAGCTGGAGCCAGCTCAGTTCGGACTTGAGGGCCTCATTCGAGAGAGGATTTCATTACCGGAGAGCCCGCAGGCTTCCAAAGGGATCTTCTCCAAGGAATTAGCTTCCTCAAAATGCGCATCAATAAACTAGAAGACAAAGAAAACGGATATGGCGGAGATCAAATAACTCAAGTAAGCATAATATCATTTTCTAATCCTAAGACCCTTATATTTATATATATATATGTATTTACAGATCGCAGATGTTGTATGGAATCTCTACACAACCATTGCAAAGTTTGTCTTTTAATCAGACCTACGGGCATCATAATAACACCATGCAAGACATATTAAAAATATAATAAACCTAGTTCTTATTATTATATATTCCTACAAAAAACAATTCTTTCATTTTTTTCTATTTTCAGAAGAAAAGTTTATCTTTCAAATCATTTACCTATTTTACAAAGTAAAATAATAAACTACAAATCCTTCCCCAAAAATACTATAAATATAATAATAATAATATATATGTTACTAAAACAATTGTATATTTTATCAATATATCTGCTGTACCCCTCTTTACCTGTTTGTGATATAGACTGTATTGTGTATTTTCCTTTCTCTTATCCAAAAATGAGACAATAAAAAGTTCATATTTTTGCATAGATGTGTATCATATGTCTATATTAAAGGCTAATGGAGCTTGTACCTACATACATATGGCTGAAACATTATGCATCTACTACACAAGGATATATTAGATCATTTATGATGCAGAAAGAACACAGAGAAGTAAGGATTACGACGCCTAATAGGCAGTGATTTGGATTTGCTTTAGTATCTCATCTCAAGCGGAAAGAAGATGGGGGGAAAGAAATAGAAGAAGAGGAAAAAAACCTGTTGGAGGCCTTGCAGTCTGAAAGTTGCCCTTCGTAACTTTTTCCTCCTTATTTTTATGGATCTCTTGAAATGGAGGAGGCTCGTAAGTGTGAGAACTTGAGCGGCGGAATGAAACATTGCCTATTTGTCCGGCTTGGGAGAGCTCGCATACTATAAGAAACAATAAACTTTAATGTTGAGTGCCTGTCCGTATTAACACTTGGTCTTGGTGTAAGCATTTTAATATCTCAAAGCTATGTGTAATGCAACCAAATCCTCATCCTCAATGGAAAATCTGTATATTGTGTTATTTATGGGTCAGAAAGAACATGTAACTAGGGACGGCGTGCAATAGGTATGAAACCAATATGCATGTTCTATGTCAATGAAATGGGAGGAACCAAATAGAGCAGACAAACGTTGTCAACATGTGACTTGTGGACACAAAAGGTTGGCTTTATGAGGGCAAATGCAACTTAAAGAGCCTCAAGAATGCTGCTTTTGAAAATCCAATATGGCGACATAACTTGTGATACCTGGTAACTGTGACATTATGGTTGAGACCATAATTTCTCATAGTTGTGGCTGTTATTTAAGTATTTAACAGTTAATACATTTTTTTTAAATTCTGGCTCAAATAGGATAAATGCACTCCAGTGCACCTATTCGTCTGTGCTCGCCAATAGTTATTTTATGGATTTATAGCCCTCCATAATGCTAAATTAGTGTCCAATGAGTGAAGCCAAGAGATTCAATGACGGTTAGCTGTTTTTTTGCTTCCAATGAACCTAAATTATGGCCTTCGGAACCACATGCTTCTAAGGAAGATCCCTAGTAAAATATTATTTTTGTAAGATATAAAAATTAATAAATATGAGTTTAAAACCTGCTTATATTTAAAAAGGGAGCTTGTTGTGGGAGTCAGTGGAAGGGTTGCTAAACTGTCAATGTTTGAGGGTGTAAGTTCGAGGGGAAGGTCAATTTTGGTCAACTTCATCGAAGAGGTACTAGTTTCGATAGACTAATTTACACGCTATAGTGTTTATTCATTTCCACATACAGGGCTTTGGCGGTAAATTGGGACTGTTACAATGAAAAACGAAAATGACTGTAATTAGGTTATTAATTATTTATTTGGATGAAATTTTAACAGAAGTTTAATACGGTAACATATATTGAAATTATTCTATATACTTTGATCTCAATATCAGCCTCAATTCTGGCCCTGAACCTCGATCAGCAGCCACCACATCACTGGCAGGGATCTTCTTGCAGTTTTTATGATGGAGGCCTACAACTGGTCACCGCTGCCATGAGAGTGTATGTTGATCTTTTCTGGAACGACGCCCCAGAGAAAATAATCAAAAAGGTTCAAATGGGTTATTACTAGGCCAGTTTTGAGCCTACACGAAATTAGGAACTTTCCTGGCCAACAAGACCTGTGTGGTCTTGGACCCATGGCATGGTGCAGAGTCCTGGACGAGTACCACATTGTCCATACCAAACATCTTATACATCCAAGGGAAAAGAACCTCCTCTAAGATGTACACGTACTGCACAGTGTTGATCTTGAAGCCGGCCTCAACGAAATGGGTGGTATGATGCTGCCGTCGCTGGTAACGGCACCAAAGACCATCACACCGGACGGATTTTTTTGTCTTGAGGACATGAGAGACAGCAGAGGGCTCAAAGGCAATCCCTCTGGAATTCTGCCTGTTGATCTCGGCGTCAACCACGAACTTCTTCTCGTCAACAAAAACAACCACTTTAGAAGTACCTTTGTGTTTGAGGTGGGTCAACAACATGGGGCACCTCTCAGCCCTGATGGCCTTGGGCTCGTCTGTAAGGAGATTTCTGGTCCTCTGGGCATACGACTTCATCCCCAGATTGTTGTTAATGGCCTTGGAGATGGTGTAGACTTGCACACCACGGTTCTTAGCGAGGGTGGTCATCGGAATTGTCGGATTTGCCGTAATTGACCTCTTCAGGCCAGCCAAGAATCTGGGAGACCTCTTGGCATCTCTTCTCTGCTTGTGGTCCTTCCTCTGCGTCTTGCCCTCCTCCCTGAAGGCCTTTAAAACCCTGAACACTTTCGACCTGGGGAGTTTGGTGGTCTTGATTATCTCTGAAGTTGTGCGTCCGGCACGGGCGAGAACGATGATGGCGGACCTTTTCTCTTGCTCCATGGCTCTCACTCACAACACAGTAACTCAAGTAGTGTCAAACGAAAGAAAATTGTCTGCTGATTCCAATGGTGTAAAAATTAGCACCAATTGCAAACCAGATGTTACTTAAATTAACCCTGAAAACAGTCCCAATTTACCGGCAAAGCCCTGTAGATGCAAGTATATTGAACAAAATAAGCAAAAAAACAAAAAGAAACTAGGAATATTTCAGTTTTTCGGAGTTTTAGGTTACACAATAAAAAAGTATATTTGTGAATACAAAATATCGATATCAAAAGAAAAGTTAAAGATTTTCTCACTATACCTAGGAAAAGTAAAGGCAAAGGATATATTGAGGTTATCTCCTTGATTCCATGGGCAGTTCTTGCAAATAAGCTGCTGGGCTTAATTGACTACTTAACAGCCAGTTCCTTCATCGCACTTCTTATTTCATTGAAATTACACACATATATATATATATATATATATATATTATATATTATATATATATATATATATATATATATATATATATATATATATATATATATATATATATATATATATATATATATATATATATATATATATATATATATATATATATATATATATATATGACTTGTTCAAATTTAACATTTTACTTTAAAACATTTAAAAACACAATTTCTTGTTCTCCAAGGTCTAAATAATCGTCAGGGAAAATATTTTTAAATTTTGGTCCCTGGAATGCCGTCTAGGGCGGTGCAAATAAAAATCGAGTTTTATGATGATGCGGTAGTCGAAATGAGATTTGTAAAAAATAAAAGGCAAAACGGGTATGAAATTAAAACATATTTTATATAAAAAACCATTTGATTTTTTTATTTCGAGTTTATTTAGTAACCGACTACATATGTAGATATACAAATGTTGTTAGAGAGTTATGCATGTAAGTCGTAATGCATATATTTCAACATTGCAAAGATTTTAAAAAAATATCAAAATTTTACCTTATTTCTTCAAATAATTAATTAACAACCTTCTTAGACCTTATCGGACCTGAATAGCTCTTTTTATTTGATGCTCCGGGACTGAATTGTTATTGGCTAACATCTCCTGTCCATACCTGAGAAAAATACTCCTCTTACCTAATAGCATTAGACTTTTTAAAATCAGTAAAAGTGACAAATGATGTATCTGAAGGAGGAGTATAAATGATGAGTGGTTTCGCTATAAATATAACAACATGATAAAAAGCAGAAACATAATTTATTTCAAGGCGAAAAGTCAATAATTTTTCGGAAATCTACAATGAATCAATGACCAATGTATATATGTATGTAAAAAATAGAACAATTAATAAGAAAGTTTGTTTGCATTGAAAATTTTTTCACTTGGCAAGTGTATGTGTATATTTTGAACTTTTGTAGAAATTATATATATATATATATCTACATCTATACTAATAAAAAAAGAATTCCGTTCGTTCGTTTGTTCGTTCGTTTCCCTGTATCTCCTGAACGGTTCATTAGATCTTGACGAAATTTTCAGTGAATAGTTTTGAGCTCAGGGAGTGTTTTCGTGGGGTTGTCATCTCCCCGAAAATTCGTCATCACCATGCTAATTTTATTCGCTAAAACGTTTTTTGTCGATTTTTTAAATTTGCAAGTTAGATTTTGACCAAATTTAATGTGGGTGAGGATGAGGTAGAATACGTGTTTTTGTTTTTTTGAGTGTTTACCAGAAAAATCGTTTTCCATATGATTACTTGAAAATAAGTTTCTTTCTTTCCCCAAATTAAGATTTTGTGGAAAATAACAACTTTTTTTAACGCAACATCACGCTATTCAAATTTCAATAATGCCAAGAGATGGAGAGTGATGTCAATACCCAACCTAAAGGAATAGAAAACGGAAAAAATGGCAATGACTATGCAATGACGACTTTTTAAGGAACTACTTTTCATAAGAAAAGAAAATAGGCACTCTATGAAATGACATAAAATAACTACTTTTTACGATGTTTAAATTCCCAGCCTTAAGTAACAAAAAAACGGAAAAAATGGCAATGAAGACCCAAGTTTTTAAGGACTGATTTTTATATGAAAAATCACATGTGATGACATCACTAAAATTATTCATATGATCTTTTTTCTATTCCAAAGATTATTATCAACTCCCGGAAAATTCGTCATCGACATGTTTATTTTATTCGCCAAAACATTTTTTGCCGATTTTTTTTAAATTGCCAAAGTAGATTGTCACCAAATTTTTGTGTATGAGATTGAAGTAGTAAAACGTGTTTTTGTTTTTTTCGGTGTTTACCGGAAAATTCGTTTTTCTACATGATAACTTAAAAATAAGTTTTTTCTATCCCTGTCTTTCCCCCAAATTTAAGTTTTATGAAAATAACTTTTTTTATAATGCACTTCGCGCTATTCAAATTTCAATAATACCTAGAAGATGGAGAGTGATGTCAACCACTCTCAACTTTTTGGATAAATATATGAAGTCTTACTCTCTCTTAAGTTTTTGCTGTCTTTTCCTATCAACGGAGATCAAACAAATACTCGGATATTCAGCGCTACCATACATTTATTCGGCACCTCTATGTTCCCTGTAAATAACTTTAAAAATACCTTCTTTTTATGATATTTATATACCCAGCCTTAAGAAATACAAAACAGGAAAAAATGGCAATGAAGATCCAATGATAGCTTTTTAAGAAACTGATTTTGAAATGAAAAGTCACATGCGATGATTTCACTGAAATTATTCGTGTGATTTTTTCTTTTTACGATGTTTAAATACTCAGCCTTAAGGAATACAAAACGGAAAAAAATGGAAAGGAAAAACCAATGACAACTTTTTAAGTAATTTATTTTAATATAAAAAATCACATGCGATGACATCACTAAAGTCAAGTTGGAAAATCCAGGGCAGCGCCGGGTAACCTTCGCTAGTATACTAATAAAAATAGAATTCCGTTCGTTCGTTCGTTTCCTGTATCTCCCAAACGGTTCATTAAATCTAGACGAAAATTTTCAGTGAATAATTTTGAAAGTCTAGGGAGTGTTTTAGTGAGGTTGTCAACTCCCGGAAAATTCGTCATCGCCATGTTTATTTTGTTCGCGAAAACGTTTTTGACGATTTTTTACTGGGTGTTTACCGAAAAATTCGTTTTCCATATGATTACTTAAAATAAGTTTCTTTCTGTCCTGTAGGTCCTCCCAAATTTAGTTTTTTTTTTAAAATAACAACTTATTTTGATGCAACATCGCACTCTTCAAATTTAATAATGCCAAGAGTGGAGAGTGATGTCAATACCCAACCTTAAGGAATAGGAAACGGAAAAAATGGTAATGACGACTTTTTAAGGAACTCTTTTTTTCATAAGAAAATAACATAGGCACTCTAGTGAAATGACTTAAAAATAACTTATTTTTACGATGTTTAAATTCCCAGCCTTAAGGAAAAAAACCGGAAAAATGGCAATGAAGACCCAAGTATAACTTTTTAAGAAACTGATTTTAAAATGAAAAGTCGCATGTGATGACATCACTGAAATTATTCGGGTGATTTTTTCTTTTAACGATACTTAATGCTCA
>CP045899.1:22778236-22790674 GCA_013387185.1 Caligus rogercresseyi | reverse complement strand
TCAACCTCAAAAACCTCTTCAAGTACTTATATGTGCATTTATCATTTAATATCATTAGATTTGTATACAGTAAACTTAACTAAAATTGCTAATTGGTCAAATCCTTGGTTGAGATTAAAGGTGAATCCTGGATCTTCACGGACAATATGCCATCAAAAATATAGATCGTGGTGAAGTTATATTACAATAGGGATTAGAAAAAAAAAGACACTTTATATATACATGTCTTAGGTCTTTTCAAAATAAAAAGTGTATTTTATCACATTAAAACAATATTGTTTGTTAATATTCAATCGAAGGTAATCGAGAGTAATTTTTTAGAAATTTAAGAGTCATGGATATGTACAAGAAGTGATTAAAAATGGTTGTAAGTTTTAATATTTCAAAACAATCTAAATATTTTTTGGTCGTGTTCATTTTTTACACCAACACATATTATTAGAAAATGGAGTTGGCATTCCACATTTGTCGAGCTGAATTACTCAAAGACATGAGTAAGGGAAACCCGTTCAAGGAGAAGAATGCGCAGTCGGTGCCTCATCGTTAAATCCTGGACGACTCCAAATCATCGACGAAATATGCATGGGACCGTGAGGCAATTTTCCCTTCATGTGCGGAGGAAAATCACAATAAATTTCATAGACTTTAAATAAAATTTGCTTCACTTCAAAATATGTTACACGTTAATTGATGTTCTTTGTTGAGCAAGGTGACTTTTTTTAGTGAATTAAATTTTAAACGGATATTTTTTTGTACCTGTATGTTAACTTCTCAAAATAAATAAAGTCATTGAAAAATTGTGCATGATATTGGAAAGTTGTTTTTCATACAATCAAATAACCCATTTGATCACTGAATATTTAAGTGAATTGAGTACAAAAATAGGGTCATAGGGTAAATATAATATTTGCAAAACAATTATGTGATTTATAACACATTATTTGACGCTTAATTCAATCTTTACAGTTTTTCTTTATTTTTTTATTTTATTTTTGTTCACTTTTTATAACAAATATAATTTTGAGTATAAAATTGAACGAAACGGTCACGTGCCACTAGACTCAGTTTCTTAGAGCCTTGTAAAACCTCTTTCCTAGACTCTTCGCCTTGCCCCGTTTCCCGCATGACTGCTCGAGTATCTGCTCGATGTCTAATCTTTGCAGTTAGGGTGGTGGTAAATCTTCGAAGAGGCAGTTGTGATAACTATTTGAAGGTAAAAATAGATCGTCCACATCAGACAGAGTCGAAAAGGGACGCCAGTTCCAATTGAGAAGGAAAAGCTCTAGTGCAGGCAATCGAGTTGGCCAGTTGCCTCTGTATGAGTTCATTTTTACGAAAATAAATGTTTATTTTTTTCATACCCTCAATGAAATATATATTGATTGTAAGGAGTTTTACGGTCATGTTTAAACTCAGATAATTAAAAAAGATGAATGCAAAAAATAGAAATATTTTTTGCATCCAAACATCGAGCAATATGAAAAGGAGTCGGACAATTTTTTCAATTATATTTTTTTTTTTTATTCGTATATCGTATGTTTTAATACCAAAAATACAAATAGCTTTTAATCATAGCTATTTGAAGATATAAAATAAAATAATAGTTGTTCTTGCTTTTTTTTTTTTAAATCAACTAAGAATAAATATTTTTTATTTATACACCGAATAATTTATATTATAATTTAGTTAAAAAAATTTTTTTTCTTAAAAAAATATATGAACATCAGCTTGAAATTAATTTCCCCTTTCGGGCCTTTAATTTGTAAAACATACAATTATTTTATTTATATTATATATATATATATATATATATATAATACTCATAGAAAAAACACCGGGACACCTTTTTTCGCCGGACTTAAATTTTTCAAGCCGGGCCGGACTTAATATATTTTCCTTCGACATTCTGAAGTGACATATTTCCAAATAAAATAAGTGTCAACGTTTTTATAGAAAAGAGTTTCCCAAAAAGTGAAGACTTTTTTATAGAAACGAATATCCGAAAAAAAAGTATTAGAAAAAGTGATGACTTTGGAAAATAATTTTCGAAAATTCCTTTCAAAAAATTTTTATGAATGACAAACAAAAGAAAATTTAAGTCCCGCCCACTCTCTAATTAAACGGGGCGCTCTAAAACCCGGGACCCGAGCCGGGTACCCGGTTGTTTCCTGATAATATAATATATGTCATATATGTATAAAAAATGTAGATATAAAAATATATATAAAAATAAAAAGTGAAGACGTTTTTAATAGAAAAGAATATCCAAAAAAAAAATTCTCTGAAAAAGTGATGGCATTGGAAAATAATATTTCGAAAATTCTTTCTAAAAACTTTTATGAATGACAAACAAAATAAAATTTAGTCCCGCCCGCTCCCTAATTAAACCCGGGGCGCTCTAAAACAGCCGGGACCCTGGCCGGGTACCCGGTTGTTTTCTGATATATATATATATAGATATATATATATGATATATATATATATATATATATATATATATATATATATATATATATATATATATATATATCTATATATATATATATAATAGTATATATGATATATACTATATATCTATTTGTGAGTATATTTACTTGATTCTGTTGGGGAAACCCCATATTATAAAATGAAGAAATAATCATTTTTATTCAATCATACTAAAGAGACTGCAGTTGATACAATATGTACGTTCAATAATTGTTATGCATTGATTTTACAAAAATATATTGAGAGACTTCGTAAATGTAATGTGGGCTACGGTTTGGCAATTATACTTATTTATTCCTTCTAATAGGAAAAATAATTACCTTTTACCAATAGAATTATTTTTCATATCTATAAGTGCATGCAATACTTAATAACTGTATCATTGCATTTTTTTATCATTTTTACAAAACATTTATTCAATATATATTAAATAGCAATAAAACTTTAAGTCTAGTACTTACAATCCGTATTTTATATATTTTGAAAAATATATTCCATGCGTCGTCGTAAATCTTATAAAAAGGTACGTAAATGTATCATCGTTTGTTTGGTATGTCTTTATATATTGTATTTTTTGGATGAAATGGAATTATTCTAAAATTGATGACTTTTAGAAAAAAATATTTCACGTCTGCCCTTTTTTTGCAAAAAAACTCCATATTGTCACTTTGTGACAATTTAGTTCTTCTGGGAGGATATCATTTTTAAAATTCCTAAGAAAGTGTTTTATTCGTTCTACAGCTACTCGTCATAGAAAATATAGGAGGGCTTCAGCACGAAGATTTTTTCCTTTCAATTAAATTTTTTAAGCCAATTTTTTTCTGCTATTTTTTTTTTTTTTTTTTTTTAGTTTATTGCTACACATCATATATCCATATATTCAGTAAGGGCACATGTTAATTTTACAAAAACTTATGGTGCCCTCGCAATAGGGTCTCCTCCTATATATGGTTCGATAGAATTGTATCCGACAGGATTAAAATAAGTATTATAGTATTAAAATTAGTCTATCGAACCTTGGATCTTATCAATGAGGTAGACCAAAAATGATATTTCCTCTCGGGATACGAACCTACGACCCCACTATTGAGATTTGAGCACGTCTATTGCAGTCCCTTTTATTATTATCAATGCTTATTTCTGATATATGTTATTTTGAAAGTTTTCCATTAGGAATAATGGGCATTACTAAAAGAAGATAAGTTTGAATTAAATGTGTAAAATTATTTTTCTTTTACATTTATAAATAATTTTTATGTAACTTTAAGTTATAATGTAGTTCAATCTATGAAGTTCAATCTATCGTGCATTGTAGTATTAAAATCACTGTGTCAAACTCAGGATATTTTCATTGAAAGTTGATCGTTGATCTTGCCTCTCGGAAGGCAAACATTGATAATTATAATTGAACACATCTTTACATACTGAACTAATAAAAACCTTTTATAATTCTTTGGTTGTATTCATTTAAATAAAGAACCAATCAAAACATTCATATATTTAAAAAAAGAATATTTTGATTGGTTCTTTATTAATCATTAATCCTAAAGTGAAAAACCTTTTCTAATGCATTCTTAGAACTAGAGGCATGTATACACTCAGAGAGTGCAAACCTCCGCCGATCCCCACCAAATGAATCACTTAACGGAATTACAATCCAATCATATTTGTCTACATAAGTAGGTGTGTTTGGGGAATAATGAGTGAGGAGAGAGCCATCCTAAAAACATCCATTGACGTCATACTAGTTATTCGTCAATTCAGAAATACGTCACTGGATGTTTAAACTCCTTTCTTTTCTCTATCATGCTCTTAATATTAGCGTTATATTTTATTTAATATTATATTAAGAGGAAGACGGGAAGAGAAAGAAGTTTAAGCACCCAGTGACGTAGTCCTTAGCTGATAATGAACAATAAAACGTCAATGGATATTTTTTAAGCGTTTGTTCTTTCCTACTCCCTGAATAGAGACCCCATTTCATTATTATTTTTTTAGTATTTAGCTCATTTTGCATCTTAAATAAGCACTCAGGATGCCAAAATTTAATCATTTGTTCCTTTTAGCATTTCCAACAACTCTAAAAGTTTCATCCGAATCTGTTCCGTACTTTTTGAGTTATCCTGCTGACAAACACAACCAACAAACCAACGCCAGTGAAAACAATACCTCCTTCGGCGAAGGTAATAAACAAACAGTATATAATTTCAATACAATTCCTCATTCATTTACATACATGTGTAAACCTATAATATAGATACATAAAATTGAATACAAGAGAGAATGATTTGTTTTATTAATTATGTATCATAATCTAAGTAATTCATTCTCCCTCTATGCACTTAAATTAATATTCACTTTATTTACGCATGCAGTTTTATAAATATAACTACTAATTACCCAAATTATTTTTTAATATATAATATATCATTGGAATGCATTCCGGTTTTATGAAGAGTTAAAGTCTCGAATACTATAAGAACTCATGACAGGTAAATTATTTATATAAGAAAATTATCTCTGAACTTTATAGTTCAATTGCATCATCCATGTGGATATAAATAAGCATACTAGCGTGTCGATTAGTCTATCGAACTTAGGGTCTTATCAATGAGGTTGACAACATACACTTCCCCTCTCAGGATTCGATTCTGCGCCCTCTTCATTGAGAGTTGAACACGCCCTAATGCACTGAACTACCCCACTCTCTTATATTTTCTTATAATATTTACGTCTATAATACAAATATTCATATAAAATATTTTAATTGGCGGGTGAATAAACCAAAACTTGTCAATACGATAAACTGTATAAATGCCTAATTATATAATGTGACTTCAGCTATACGTTTATTGCTTCCTACCCTATATATATATATATATATATATATATATATATATATATATATATATATATATATATATATATATATATATACATAGGCGTAGGAGACAGGGGGGCAAGGGGGCAACTGTCCCCCCGAAATTCGGGTGAGTTCTCAAATTCGGGCAAATTGGTTGAGGTATTCGGGCATTTAAGTTGTAGAAAAACATATGAAATTATGAACGCAATCGGATTTTTAATTATAACCAAAAAAATATAATATAATGATTAACCCATTAATGCCGATTGGGAAGATATGTTCCCAGAACTTAAAAATCGTTATTCCAACACAACTAAGGCATATTTCAAAGTTCAAACAGATTAACTTTATTTTTAACAGCTTTACCTACATGAGATAGCCCATATTATTTAATAAAAATAATAATAATGTATTAGTAGTTGCTGTTTGAAAGTACGTGTTTGAGGACGTTGAAAATATGCCGAAATCGTATTGTTCTAATGGGTATGTAACAAGCTAAATTTATGAATGAATATTAATAATTTTTAAAGAAAACGATTTTTAAAATATATAGCTTCTTTTGAAATATTTACTTTATATATGTTATCAAATTTTTTCAAAAAAAATGCATGAACATTTAGAGTGGGAACAAATGTGCCCATTCGGCATTCAAGTGAAGCTGTGCCTAGCATAAAGTGATGAAAAATAACAGATTCCACGGAGAGTTTATGAGCGTTGACGAAATAATGGTCCCCTATTATGGACGGCATGGGGATAAACAATACATCCGAGGAAAACCTGTCCGATTTGGTTTCAAGTTGTGGGCAGCTTGTGCTGCTGACGGCACCTTGCTACATGTCGAACCTTTTTGTGGATCCTTCACCAACATTCCTGATCATGGGGTTGGTCATGGTCCAAATGTCGTTTTGGAAATGGTAAACAAGACCAAGTTAATCCAAGGGCAACACGTCATCTGTGACAATTATTTCGGATCCATTCCCATGCTTTTAGAATTATCACGGAATGGAATTGCCTGCACCACAACTCTTCGTGAAGATCGGCTGGGTGGTGCTCCAGTGTTGACAAAACAACTATTGAAAAAGAAATCTCGAGGATCCATGGACGAGGCATTTACTGGTTGTGTCTCGATTGTCAAGTGGAAGGATAACCAGGTAGTTAGTGTGGCTTCAAATAAAATGAAAGCTCAACCACTACAGAAAGCAAGACGGTTGGATCGAAAAAAGAAGAAGTATGTTGAAGTTGGCATGCCAAATTCTATTAGTACGTACAATCGGAACATGGGAGGCGTTGACCTTTTTGACCAGCAAGTTGCCGCATATAGGGTAAGGATAAGGTCAAAAAAGTGGTGGTGGCCTTTGTTTGCTTGGAGCCTAAACGCACAGGTTGTCAATGCATGGCGCTTCAGTAGACGGGGCAATCCTCGTCTGAGTCTCTTGGACTTCTCAAGAAATTTAGCCAATGTGGTTCTAAAAACTTATGGGGTTGCAAACAAGCGTCCAGGACCTAAGTATTCATTGGTGAGCGCTACAAAAAGTATTCGACTAAATGAAGGTAATAATTGGACAGCAAGAGGAGTGCATTCGAGAAGTAGATGCCGAGAATGCAATGGAAGAACTCCTCATATCTGCAAAAAATGTAATGTTCCTTTGCATCCAGAATGCATGGAACTTTACCACACAAAATAAAAATTATTATCAAATAAATATATATATATGTAAACTTTAAATACAAAAGAGCTGTAGTCAATAGAATATATACTAAAATATGTTATGCTGTATACATTATTTAAATGCCGAGTGGGCACATATGTGCCCGGGCCGTATTTTTTAAATGTTTATTAAATATGACTTTTTTTTGTTCGAAAAAGTTATAGAGCACTATATTGATTCATATAATTTGAAAATTAGGGCAAATTTCTTTACAGATAATTATCGGCATTAATGGGTTGATATGTAATTTTTATTAAGAAAGTATTAATCTACTTAGCTTTCTTCATTCGATTATTTTTTCACCGTTTTAACAGTTCTTGTTAAAATTCGGGCAAATTAAATGCTGCCCCACCCCCCCCCCAAACCAAACATGTCCCCTACGCTTATGTATATATAATACATATATAACAATATAATAATATAAGCATAATATAATAACTAATGTACAACAAACTTTAAAAATTCAAAGGATAAATCAGATATATATATTTTTATAGCTTTTAGTTAAGCTTTATTATCTTTTTAAATAACATATTGTTGTGAGCAGGGTGGATAAAACTGACTAAGTCACCTGTATATACCCAAGAGGAACAATTTACATCAGGGATCTTAAAAGATAAGATCCCACCAGCAAAGCTTCTTAAGGCTATGGACGAGGCAGGAGTCTTCCAAGATCTAGCCGAGAGCCCTCTGACTTTAGCCATGCCAGAAAGAAAAAAAGGATCGAACAAGAATTTCTCACAATACCTAACAAATCCTTCCACTCTCGCCATTAGAAAAGTCCTCAAGGATACTCCCTAAAGCGATAAACGCTTTTCCGTTACATAATAATAATCCAAGTATCATAATATTCTTCCTTTCTTTTCGGGCTTATAGAAAAAGTCTAGTTTGAAATTCTTTATTTTATTCTGCTATTATATTTTTGATAAAATAAAAGCGAAATATATAAAATGATATATTTTATATATTAAAAAAATGAATAAGCATCATGATGATCTTATCTTTTCCTATAACGATAATGGTACTATCAATATATATGTAGCATTCCGAGTGTCTCTGGAAGTTACTTCTTCGTTGTGTGACAATATTAAATATACACTCAGAGAGTGCAAACCTCCGCCGATCCCCACCTAATGAATCACTTAACAGAATTACAATCCAATCATATATGTCTACATAAGTAGGTGTGTTTGGTGAATAATGAGTGAGGAGAGAGCAAAAAATAATATATACACTCAGAGAGTGTGTACCTCCGCCAATCCCCACAACATTCCTATTCAAACATTCTCCCTTTCACACGCCCGATTTTCTATCTCTAATCATTGTTTCCTCTCTGTTAGCTCATTTTGCATATTAAAAAAGCACTCAGAGATGGGAAGACGGAAGAAGTTTAAGCTACGTCACTGGGTTAACATAGTCCTGAGCTGATGTATGAACAATAATACGTCAATGAATATTTTTTTAGCGTTTGTTCTTTCCTACTCCTGAATAGAGACCCCATTTCATTATTATTAGTAGTAGTATTTTGCTCATTTGCATCTTAATTCTGCCAAAATTTAATCACTTGTTTCTTTGGCATTTCCAACAACTCCACAAAGTTTCATTCGAATCCGTTCAGTACTTTTTGAGTTATCCTGCTGACAAACTAACTAACAACCAACAAACGCACTGAAAACAATACTTCCTTCGGCGGAGGTAATTAATCAATCCTATGAACACATTCCCTTTGTATGATTCCTCTCATTTATATGAGAGAGTTATATATGAATTTATTAAGGGTAAATCATAATTTATTCCCTAAAAGCACTAGAATATGTATACATATAATATGTAGCTTCATTTTCTGCTATTATAAATATGTCCCAATGTCATATATTCATTATTGTTCAAAAGGCTTTGTCTAGATTTCTATTTACGATTGATTATGACTCCATTGTCTTCCATGAAATATATGTACGTACATACATACAATTATAAATGCGTTAATCAAATAGTTCATCTATGTTTATTTTTTTTATTTTTTTATTTTTATTGACTTTATTCGAATAGAGTTATTGTATATAAACATGTATATATAATTAAACATTATAGTTTAACATTAAAACCCTAAACTAAAGTCATAACAGAATGAATCTACAAATAAAATATACAATTAATCAAAAGCAGTTACAACAATAAACCTATCTCTATCACGTAAAATAATACTTAAGACAAAACATACTCAATTAAATAAACTTAAAGAACAACATTGAATGTAGAATTAGTAAAGTTCATAAAAATTTAATGTTAAATTTTAAATGTATGATTAAAACTCGATAAAGTTTTCCTCTCTGATTCTTCGGAAACCATTATATAGTCTTAATAGGCGTCTCAGAAACCGTAGGCTCACCTTTGAGCCGTTTGGGTAGAAGCGTAGAGTGTCTCCAGCGTAGCTCCAATTCGTCCCTGAGAGATCGGGGATCCTGACGGTGAGAGCCGAGTAACGGGCCAAAGAGGACATTAAAATAGATCATATGTTTAGTTGACTAAAAAGTTCTTTTATTTATATCACGGTCCATTGAAATATACAAAGATAACAAACTGCCGGGTATTTTTTCTTGTACGATCCATAGAGATAAAAAGATATAGAGAGCTTATTATTCCCTTCATCTGTATTTTTGTATCCAATATAAACAAAGTAATTTATACTACGTCATCGTAAGCTGATCATAGAGATAGAATCTATCTCTATGATCAGCTGACGATGACGTAGATCAAATTACTTGGTTTATTTTGAACACACAGAAACAACAGAATGCTGTTTCTCTGCAATTGGGGAATAAGCTCTCTATATCTTATATCTCTATGGTACGATCAAACAGGATCATCCTCCCGGGGTTTTTTATATAGAGATATATTAACTATATAATAACTTAAGTACTGTTCTTTAGTTTATTTTACTTCTTTTAAATCTATTCATATATATTTTTATCTCACTTCACTTCTACGGTGCTCCTATTCTCTCATCATACCTCCTTATAATTGGCGACGAGTATTAAAAAACATTTTTATTGTCGAGTTTTGAGAAGAGCAACGTTTTCCTAATACCTAAATAATTATTAGGGCTCACTTTCCCCCATTGAGACCTTATTTCGGGGCGTGTTTTCGTAATCAATGAACCTTGCTATTCGTAGTGATTGGGTTCAAAGTTATCTCATATTGTAGTAGAACTTTGCCAGTTGAAGAGTATTTAGTAGAATATTAATTGAACAGCTCAAGAACTTAAAATATTTTCTTACGCGTATGTGCCATAGAGGTATTAAGACATAGAGGGCTTATTGGATTCTTCAGAGGAATATGTTTTTATGTCCAATATAAACAAATCTTTCTATCTCTATGATCAGCTTACGATGACGTAGATCAAATTACTTGGTTTATATTGGGCACATAATTACCGCTGAACGATGTTTCTCTACTATTGAAGGAATCAGCTCTCTATTGGTGCTGTGTCGGCCCTTATCAAGGACCGTGGACTGCAGTCCAGTCCCGGTACGGTCCAGTTCGGTCCAGTCCAGTCCTTAGAAAAGGAAAAATGTGTTTTACGTCATAATCTACGTCATGTTGTCAACATCTCTTAATGCTATGAAAAGGAAAAATCCTTTATATGAGGACTGTAACATCTTCAATGAGCAGATGACAAATATAACATTTTTTAGTTATGTTATTAATAGGTATTAAATATTGTTGATTATTACAACAATAAATATTCGATGTTTATGACAATACTTAAAAATTAGCCTATAGTGGTTTAAACGGAAGGGTTGTGAATTAATTATTTTTACACATAAACATTTAATGAGTAATGACTGACGATGAGTACACTGAAAAGCCTATATTATGATAAAAAATGTTTCCATATTGTCTAATTTAAATATTATTAATTCCTTTTGTTGCTATTGAATTAACGGCCATTTAATAGAATATATACATAAAATATTAGCAGTTAGAACGTATTCAATAAATACTTTTCAACATTTTATGAAAAAATAAAGGACTGACAAAAGACAATCTCAAGGACCGACAGTCCTAAGGACCGATCCTAAGGACGGACGTCGTAAGGACCGATCCCAAGGACTGACAGTCCTAAGGGCCGATCCAAAGGACCGACAGTCCTAAGGGCCGATCTCAAGGACCGACAGCCCTAAGGGCCGATCCCATGGACCGACGTTCCTAAGACTGGACCGGACTGGACCGAATAAATTGGGACCGACACAGCACTACTCTCTATATCGTTATATCTCTGTGGTATGTGCCCTCCTAAGATTTTATAATCCAAATTGTACCTTACAAGCCATGAATCTAATGAAAATTCAACACAGATTTATGAACAAATACTAACGGGCTCAAATCAGTTACATAGACCAATCTTAATTACTTCTGTCTAATAAAATGTTGTGAGGCCATACAAGAGTTGGTCTTCTTATGGGGCATCATTTGGGTCCTTATTTTGTCATATGCCTATTATCAGTCTTGTTCCCTAACGCGCGTGCGAGTAATTATTACTTAGCTATATTACTGAAACTAACTAGAGAGAACAAACATATTTGATATTACTTTCAAGTAAAACTATTAGTAATATCCTAGTTGACATATTCTTTCGTGAAAAAAAAAATTCGACGGGCATTTTGATGAAAAATAATGAACTGTGAATGTATGTGACGTCACCAGTGGACATAAAAATGCAAACTAGGTTTGGTGAGGATTTTACATATCCTGTTTGAATTGCCTTTACTTATGTTTCGGAATGCACACAAAAGTAATATCTAATATAAAGTAGTATATTCTTTTGAGAAGTAATAACTAATATTTTTTTAAAATTACTATGCAGTAAAAGTAGTATATTACATAATAATTTCAAAGTAATATTAGACCAACATTGCCTATTATGCACAATAAATTCTTTAAATTATGGGTCATTTATTGTAAAAATAAATCAAATAAATCATATCTCATTTAAACAATAGAAATCGCTTTACTGCGCAAACGCCTACCTGCCAAAGGTTAACCATTATTTATAGTTTGGTGATCTTTTAAAGGGACACGCATCTGTATAAAAGACGAATATGATACATGGTATCAACTTTTTGTACAATTTTAATCATTTATGTTTTGAAATACAAATATTAAATATTTCTTTTTTGTATTTATTTCCGTTCTCAAAAAAAATAATACAATATGAAAGTACATCCCTCTAGTAATACAAATGTATTTTTTGGGTGGTTAGAGAACTCTTACTAAATATGAAAGTGCTTGTAAAAGAAGAATATGTATATCTAAAAAGCAAGGCCCGTCGATTAAGTAATAACCAAAATTGTAAAATATTTATTGATGAAATATATA